>CM035169.1:126106057-126381057 GCA_020205615.1 Panax quinquefolius
GTCTCCAACAGGGAAAAATCTGATAGAATACAATAGACAACAAGTTTCAGATCAATATTCGCAGCGGAAATAATAATTCATAGAAGAGTTACGTAGAGAATGAAATCTACTATAATCTATGAATTTAACAGTCCATCATCAATATTTTATCCCTGTAACATCAATCAATATTCATCTCAAATCAAATATTCATCTTTGCACTACAGGCCAAAGATATTCATCAATCGGTCATGTTCATCTCAACACCTGTTCATCTTTGCACTAAAGGCCAAAGATATTCATCAGTCGGTCATGTTCATTTAAACACCTGTTCATCTTTGCACTACAGGCCAAAGATATTCATCAGTCGGTCATGTTCATTTAAACACCTGCTCATCTTTGCACTACAGGCCAAAGATATTCTTCAGAAATCATTCATCTTTGCACTACAGGCCAAAGATATTCAATAATATCATCATTTAAGACTGAGGATGATGAAAAATATTTTTAAAGAACGAATCCAGTGAAACAAAATGACAAGGATTAAGGATTAAGGATTCGTACTTTGTTTTATCCATGTCCAACAATACCTCAAAAATAATCATAGTGGTGTAAAATTCAAGAATGATCAAAACATGGATACAATCAAAGCTAGTATCCAAAATAGATATTTTGGACGAAAAGAAAAATTTTCATTTTTCGGTGAATAGTGCCGTATTCGTGAATAATGCCGTATACGTGAATAGTGCCGTATACGTGAATAGTAACTCCGACACCAAAAGATAGAAATTCCACAAAAAAACATCTTCACGCCTCATGAATAGTACTCGTGAATAGTAACTCGTGAATTGTAATTCATAAATAGTAACTCGTGAATAGTAACTCATGAATAGTAACCCCGACATGAAAAAGTTCCAAATTTGATAAAAAGTACCAACCAATATTTCAGCATAATGATATTGAAGAATTAATATCATTTGAGAAGAAAATAACATCCCTTACCTCAAAGAATCAGTACTTCGGAATGAAAGGTCAGAAGTGATGCTGAATGAAACTTGTACTGAACAGCAACTCTCAAAGTATCTAAATACTCACAAAATACGCTCAATAATATAGAGAGAGAAAGAGAGAAAACTTTGTTTCTGGTGTGATTTTCAATTCTAACTTAGCCCTCTATTTATAGGAAAATGTTAGCCCGCCGAAGCAGACTTGACACCACTTACGATGGCTTTTTACTCGCTACTATTGCCACCCACCACATTTGAAATAAAATTCAGCACATTTCTTCACCAACCACAAGTGGGGCCCACTCAATTCTAGAATTTTCCACCAAAATCAATTATAACCCTAATTTAGAATCAGACACCTCTTAAAATTCACAACAAATCATTCGTGCATTTTTAACGGTTCAGAATTTGTGGACATATACTCAACTTATGTATGTATAACATACCCAAAAATTACCACAATCCAGCGGTCGGATTAAAAATTATAACCCCATAATATATCTCAAAACCCACGATTTAATTTTTAATACCTCCAATCAGACAAAATCTTGATAAAACACCTCAACATTAATTCCTTCATTAATAACCACATAAATAAATCCATCATTTATATTCATATAAAATAAATATTTCCTTATCATATGAATCAATAATTAATTATTCACAAATAATATTACAGAATCACATTTATGACAACCAGTCATTTCCGAGGAAGAGGGGCTTTCAATAAGGATCTCTCCTTACTGGCGCGCAATTAGGTGACCAAACCTCTCCTTAGACAGAACTTTCTAGACATTGCCAATAATGTTATCTAATAATATTATTCAAATAATATGAATTATTGATCTGATAATGGGAAATACTGTGCAGTGACAATTATTGAACAACAATAATATAAAATATCAACGCAAAGCAATTATTGAATCAATAAAATAAAATATTGAGCAGTAACTCTTTGAAAAAATTATTGAGTAGTGCCATCTTACGTGCGAATCAATAATTCAACAAATCTTTGTAATAATCTGAAGTATTACTCTTAACCAATGCCAGCGTATTCTTGTATTTTAACCAACAGGGTATTCCAACGATCTTAATTCAGTAATAACTACGTAGTTATTTATAACCACCCAAACTTTGTCGTTTTCCTCATCCAATCGCTTTAGTTATGGGGCCCCACATGGTACTTGCCGCATACGAATATTCCCGATATCGAATATTCCACGACCAAACCAAATATTCTGACAAAGATCTGAATATTCCACGACGACCAAACGAATATTCCAAGCAAAAATAAATATTTTATAACCACTTGCTTATTTTGAAATATTTGCGTATTTAACCCTTAACTATCCACATTAATCAAATCAACCCTTACTATTTCAAAATAATAAATAAAGGAAATTCCTTTTTATTTAAAAAAAATTTCGGGGTCTTACACTTGTGCTTTGTCAAATGAAAGATTCAAAATGGGTTCTGTTTATTATATAGATTATTATTATTAGTACTATTATAATAATTATAATAATAATTATTATTATTAATAATATTATTATTGGTAGTAGTCGTAGTAGTAGTACTTGTGCTTTTCCCCCCAAATCAATTAGAATGAATCTAAATATTTATTATATAGATTATTATTACTATTATTATTATAGTAATAATAATTATTATTACTATAATTATTACTATAATAATAAGTATTATTATTATTATTATTATTATTATTATTATTATTATTATTTGTACTATTATAATAATAATAATTAGTACTATTATAATTATAATAATAATTATTATTATTATTATTATTATTATTATTATTATTATTATTATTAGTACTATTATTATAATAATAATAATAATAATTAGTAGTAGTACTATTATAATAATAATAATAATTATTATTACTATTATTATTATTATTAGTAGTAGTACTATTATAATAATAATTACTATTAGTAGCAGTACTATTATAATAATAAATATTATTATTATTTTTTTGTGTGTGTGAAGAAGAGTGGAGAGAGAAAGATTTTGTGTGTGAGCATGAGAGAGTATGGTGTATGGGTGAATTTGATTTGGGTAGGAAGAAATATGAGCCTTTAGATTAAGTTGGAAGAATTAAGTTACAATGAATCTGAACCGTCCTTGTATTTTGTCAAATGAAAGATTCAAAAATAGGTTCTATTTTATTATATACATTATTATTATTAGTACTATTATAATTATTATTATAATTATTATTATTATTATTATTATTATTATTATTATTATTATTATTATTATTATTATTATTATTATTATTAGTAGTAGTAGTACTTGTGCTTTTACGCTACCAAATCAATTAGAATGAATCTAAATCTTTATTATATAGATTACTATTACTATTATTATTATAATTATTATTATAGTAAAAATAATAATTATTATTACTATAATTATTATTATTACTATAAAATAAGTATTACTATTATTATTATTATTATTATTATTATTATTATTATTATTATTATTATTATTATTATTATTATTATTATTATTATTAGTAGTAGTAGTAGTATTAGTAGTAGTAGTAGTAGTACTATTTTAATAATAATAATAATTATTAGTAGTAGTACTATAATAATAATAATAATAATTATTATTATTATTATTATTATTAGTAGTAGTAGTAGTACTATTATAATAATAATTAGTAGTAGTAGTAGTAGTACTATTATAATAATAATAATTATTATTATTTGTTTGTGTGTGTGAAGAAGAGAGGAGAGAGAAAGATTTTGTGTGTGAGCATGAGAGAGTATGGTGTAGGGGTGAATTTGATTTGGGCGGGAAGAAATATGAGCCTTTAGATTAAGTTGAAAGAATTAAGTTACAATGAATCTGAACCGTCCTTGTGCTTTGTCAAATGAAAGATTCAAAATGGGTTCTGTTTTATTATATAGATGTGTACTGTACATGACAAAATGGCTAAGCTAGTCTGTGTAGGAAAATCAAAGCTAATCTACAAACTAGTGGATACGCGAGCCACCAAATCTAACGTAGCATCCGTCTCGAAAGAAGGAGGTAACGATGTAATCTCCCACCCAAAGGTCTCTACACGAGCCAACAAATCCACCGCCAACTACATGCGATATCTCGGGCAGATATATCGTTATCCCGCTCAACAATCACTGCATCTCTCGATGATCTGGTCTCATCCAGCTCAACAACAGCGGTATCCCTATGCGTTAGAGCATCATCCCTCTCAACTAGAGCGACATCTCTACCAGGAAAAGCTATCAACAGTGAAGTCCATATCAACTACCCTCTTGCGATCTCGGCGTCTTATCAGCCCATCTGTCAAAGAAACTACCCTAGACAACAAGCGAGGTTGGGACAATTTCAAAAATTGGCGACAACCCGATATTGGAACTCGTACAACAAGACTAGGGCAATCTCAGGAACAACGATAACTCAACACTAGGGCATTTATCAACCATCCTAAAGGGGAAAATGCGCCAGTCAGCATCATCAGCATGGTACATCATCATCAAAGCTTCACTCACATCATCTCACTAACGATTCAGATATTACTCAATTGCGACTTCATCAAGAAAGAGAGTTTTTCATATGAACCCCCAGCATCAACTTGCGAAAGGACTGGGGCATTGTCCACTTCCAAGAAATGGAAGGAGCTTAAGGCAGGATCAAACCTCTCATCAAAAGAAGGGAAAAATTCTCAAAAAGGTTCTTAACTCAGGAGCAGAAGGCAAACGACGAAAGGTCTAGCGAAGGAAATCTACACCATCAAACATGTTAGCATGCGTCAAGTCCTCATCAGTTGAGACCTCTACACCAAAGTTCTACCGGATTACGAATCAAGCGCTCAAGAAAATAGGGCACAAGCACCCAACAGCGAAAGGAAACTCCAAATCGCCTCAAAAGGCGAAGGTATTGGAAGATCTGGTATTCTAAACCATTGGCATCCAGCGTAACATCAATACAGTTCAGTGATGAAAGCTTTGTATGCCACCATTCGAGTGGGAACCAAAACAGTTTGGAGATCAGCATGATAGGCACCGTTGTAAACTACCAGCGAATACATCGGGAAGGTCTGGTTATTTCAGAACGTCATCCCCATCAGAAATGTGGAAAACATCTCAACTTATCTTTATCAAATGAGCATCAACGATTAAATGCCAAACCATTGGAGTCAACTGTAAGACCCCAACTTATTATAAATAAAATCAAATTTCCTCTAATTATTATTGTGAATAATAAGGTGTTAAATTGATATAATATTTTGGTTATGGGTGAAATGTGCAAATTTTGCAAAATAAGCAAGTGGTTATTAAATAATCATTGTTGTTTAGGGAATATTCGTTTGGTCATGGATATATTCTTGTTGTCGGGAATATTAAATGCGACGGTGCGATCATTTATGGGCCCCATAATGAGAATAATTGTCGGATGAAGAGAGCGACAAGTTTGAGTTTTATAAATAACGGCGTAGTTATTTACCAATTAACATTGTTAGAATACCCGGTGGTTAAAATACGATGTAATACACGTGGATGCATAGTATTTTGAATTATTGATTCTTATGTAAGAAGGCACTACTCAATAATTTTTTGATAATTCTTTATTCAATATTTTATTTTATTGATTGATAATTGTTGCGTTGATATTTTATATTATTGTTGTTTTGATAATGATCCTTTGACAAGGTATGTCCCATTATCGGATCAATAATTCATATTATTTGAATAATATTATTAGATAGCATTATTGGCAATGTCTAGAAAGTTACATCGAGGAGAGGTTTGGTCACCTAATTACTGGCGCCAATAAGGAGAAATTCTTATTGAAAGCCCCTCTTTCACGAGGAACTACTTTGGTTATCATAAATGTGATTCGTGATATTATTTGTGAATAATTAATTATTGATTCATATGATAAGGAAATATTTATTTTATGTGGATATAAATGTTGGATATATTTATTGTGGTTAAAAATGAAGGAGTTAATGTTGAGGTGTTTTATCAGTATTTTTGTCGGAATGGAGGTATTACAAATTAAACCAGTGTTTTTGAGATATATTGCGTGAGTTATAATGTTTAATCCGACCGTTGGATCGTTGTGATTTTTGGATATGTTATATATATATATAAGTTGAGTATATGTCCACAAATTTTGAACCGTTAAAAATGAACGTATGATTTGTTATGAATTTTAAGAGGTGACTGGTTCAGAAATTGTTGAAGTATCTGAATTTAGCATTTTGGTGGAAAATTCTAGAATTGGTGGGCCCCACTTTTGTTTGGTGAGAAATGTGCTGGAATTTTTATTCAGAAGTACGGTTATTTTGAGGTAAGGGATGTTATTTTCTTCATATATGATATTATTTCTTCAATATCATTATGCCGAAGTATTGATCTGAACTTTTTATCAAATTTAGAACTTTTTATGTTAGGGTTACTATTCACGTATACGACACTATTCACGTATACGACACTATTCACCAAAAAATGAAATTTTCTTCTTTTTGTCCAAGATGTCTATTCTGGTTACTATCTTTGATTGTATCCATGTTTTGATCTTTATTCTTGAATTTTGCTTTAAAATCGGTTATTATGGAGTATTATTGGTCTTGGATAAATTGTTATATGAATCCCTACTATTTGTCCTTCTGTCTCACTAGATTCGTTTTCTTTAAAATATTTTTCATCATCCTCAGTCCTAAATGATGATATTACTAAATATCTTTGGCCTGTAGTGCAAAGATAAATGATTAACTGATGAATATCTTTGGCCCTTAGTGCAAAGATGAACAGGTGTTGAGATGAACATGACCAACTTGTGATACAAATGAATATCTTTGGCTTGTAGTGCAAAGATGAATATTTGATTCAAGATGTATTTTGATTGATGTTACAGGGATAAAATATTGATGATGGACTTTTAAATCTTAGAAGATAGTGGAATTCTTTCTCTACTTGACTCTTCTAATGGATTGTTGTTTCTGCTGTACTTGTTGATCTAAAACTTGTTGTTTTTTATATTGTATTAGATTTTTCCCTGTTGAAGACTAATGATAATTTGTTGTATATTATCTTAGTCATAATATTCTTTACTGGGCTAGTCGAGCTCACCTTTTTCCTTTTTGTTCCATTTTTCTTCTCAAGAGGTGAGAACATAGCAGGATCTAGTCGGGGTATGGAGTGATGGTTCTAGAAAGATGTTTTAGCAGTCCTCACTATTTCTGTAAAATAGTGTTTGAATAATTGTAATGAGGACTTATTTGAGTGTGGATATTGTCTAGAAGATAATATTTGTATTTAAACTCACAGTATGTGTTGTCGTATTTTGCACGATAATTATATTATTGAAGTTGTAGTTAGCTTTCTGTACCATGTATTTGGCGACTCAGAATGGGTGTTGTATACCTATTTTGGGGGCGTCACAGTTGGCATCAAAGCTTAGGGATATGGTCTTTAGCAGAGATCGGGGAATAGAACTAGGAGGGGAGAGATGAGTAAATTCTTCGCTAGTGTGTCCTATCTAAGCTTATTTATTGGTCGGTCATAATATAAGGATATTATGTGATATGTTAATTTATTTAATTAACCCTTGTTTTATGGCAATATTTAAGAATGGGCTGCGAGAACGTTAACAATGTAGTATATGAGGCGTGGAACAACCTTTAGTCACAAACCAGAGAACGCATACAGAAGGAGGCAATATCCACTGTAAATAACACTATCGAGCAAACGATGAATGATGGAATGTTTTGGAGCTTTTTGCAGTTCATGCAAAATCAGACGAGGGAGACTCGTGTACAAAATACGGGTGGAAGTGATAGCAACGTGCGGTCTGTCACAGCCAAGCAGTTCAAGGAGTTGGAACCACCAGAATTTATTGGAAAGCCGGATCCGATCAAGGCGGAAACATGGGTCAAGCAAATTACCAAGATATTCGATGTCTTGGGATGCACGGAGGAACAAAAGGTTCCATTCGCCACCTTTATGTTTTACGGTGAGGCAGACTACTGGTGGGAGTCTGTGAAGCGTACCCAGCCTGCTGCACTCAACATGTCTTGGGAAACGTTTCAAAAACTATTCAATGACAAGTACTTTCCTGAAAGTATTCGGCATATGAAGGAGGTAGAGTTTATCAGACTGGAACAAAACAACATAACAGTGTCCCAGTATGAGGCGAAGTTCGCTGAGTTATCCAGGTTTGCACCTCATTCGGTAAAGAATGAGGAACGAATGACAAGGATGTTTCTGAGAGGTCTAAAACTCGAGATTCGTCAATACCTTATCTCTCATAAATTTTCTCTATATTCAGATGTTGTCAACATGGCTGAATTATTAGAGAAAGATAGTGAGTATGTTCAACCGAGGGACCACAACCTGGGTCATACCAGTGACAGCAGTCATCAGAGCGATGATAACCAATGAGTAGGGAAAAATACGAACAAAGGCGGTAACCACTAGGGTGGTCATCGTGGACATGATAATAGGAGAGGTGAGTCAAGTGGAAATTTTAGAAAGAGGAGATTCAAAAATGACAGGAAGACATTAGCAAAGAAAGACCAAAGACCAACAACAAATTCTAGGGAGGAGAATGGACCGATTAGATGTTACAAATGCGGGAAAGAGGGAAATATCAGCCCAAACTGTCCACAACAATCCAAGGTATGTTACAACTGTGGAAAAAAAGGCCACATAGCTCGGGATTATTCTGTAGAAAAACCAAATTCAACGGGAATGGTGATTCCAAGGGCTGTCCCGGATAAGTCAAAATCAGCGGTTCCTGGAAGAGCGTTTGTCATGACTGGCCAAAACGTGAGGAACCCAAACGAGGTGATCACGGGTAAGCTAATCTTGAACTCTTGCGAAGTTTATACCTTACTAGATACCGGTTCTACCCATTCTTTTATCTCTCCTGGTTGTGCTCAACATTTAAACTTGACTACGAAGAAATTGGACTTTGACTTATCTGTTGAAACTCCATTGGGTGAAACCTTCGTTACATCTACAGTTTATAAATCTTGCATGATCCAAGTTGGCACTATCACATTACCTGTTGATCTTATCTCTTTAAAGATACTTACTTTTGATGTGATTTTAGGAATTGATTGGTTAACCACTCATCATGCTAAAATTGATTGTTTTCATAAGGTTGTTAGTTTTCATATTCCTAACCAACCTGTCCTACGAATTCAAACTACTAAACCACTAAAATCAGTCACTGTCATATCAAGCCACAAAGCTATTCGTTTATTGAAAAACGGATGTCAAGCTTTCTTAGCCCATGTTATGGATTTGAACAAAGACAAGTCAGATTTGAATAATATTTCTATTGTTAGAGAATTTCCTGATGTATTTCCTGAAGAGCATCCCGGTCTACCCCCAGAACGTGATGTTGAATTCTTTATTGATCTTGAACCTAGTACAAAGCCCATTTCTAAAACTCCATATCGAATGGCTCCTATTGAACTTCAGGATTTAAAGGTTCAACTACAGGAGTTGTTGGACATCGGTTTTATTCGTCCTAGTACATCTCCTTGGGGTGCTCCTGTGTTATTCGTAAAGAAGAAAGACGGGAGTATGCGACTTTGTATCGACTACTGAGAATTGAATCATGTCACTATCAAGAATAGGTATCCGCTACCTCGCATTGATGACATGTTTGACCAGTTGCAAGGAGCACAATTCTTTTCAAAGATCGATCTTCGTTCTAGATATCATCAGCTAAAGATTAAAGCGAGGATATTCAAAGTCGCGCCTTGAGAACTCGAGACGGGCATTATGAATTCTTAGTCATGTCTTTTGGATTTACTAATGCTCCTGCTGCTTTCATGGATATGATGAACCGTGTATTCAAGGAATATTTGGATCAGTTCGTTGTTGTCTTTATTGATGACATCCTCATCTATTCCAAAAGCCGTGAAGGTCATGAGCACCATTTGAAGTTGGTACTGCAAAGGCTTCGTGATAACAAACTATATGCCAAGCTGAAGAAATGTGAGTTTTGGGTTGAGGAAGTAGCATTCCTTGGGCATGTGGTGTCAAAACATGGAGTATCATCGACCGGTGAAGATTGAAGCCATCAAAGTTAGAACAAGCAAAGTCGGTCCATAGAAAGCACGTAACTTTACGGGCTTATTTGGTTATTATCGGAGATTCGTGGAAGGATTTTCTCGAATCGCTACTCCGTTAAATCAGCTGACTCGTAAAGATATAAAATCCGATTGGAGCGAGGATTGCGAGAAGAGTTTTAAAGAACTCAAGATGAGACTCATTTAAGACTGTTACGACAATACCATCTGGTTGGATGGATTTGTTATCTCTGATGATGCTTCGGGCAAAGGGTTAAGATGTGTTCTCATGCAACATGGGAAAGTCATAGCCTATGCCTCGCGACAACTAAAAGAATATGAGAGGAATTATCCTACTCATGATTTGGAGTTAGCAGCAGTCGTTTTCGCGTTGAAGATCTGGAGACACTACCTGTATGGGGAGAAAGTGGAGATCTATACAGATCATAAAAGCCTCAAATATTTCTTCACCCAAAAGGAACTCAACATGCGGCAACGACGTTGGCTCGAGCTGCTGAAAGATTACGATCATACCATCCAATATCATCCTGGAAAAGAAAACGTAGTAGCTGACGCATTGAGTAGAAGATCATATGCGGGTTCGAGTGCAATTTTGTTAACATAAAGGCCCATTTTGTATGACTTGCAAAGGATGGAGATAGAGATGAAGGCTCCAAGTACCCATGTAATGATATCAAACATACAAGTAGAACCGACTTTAATCGATAAAGTTAAAGCTGCTCAAGATACAGACATGGAGCTAATGCGTATGAAGAAGAAAGTGCAAGAAGGTGCTATTCCAGAAGCAAGAATCGATGAAGAAGGAATACTTCGAGTCAACTCCAGACTTTGTGTTCCTAACGATTCTGACTTGAAGCATAGAATTATGATGGAGGCACACAACACACCGTTTGCAATCCATCCTGGGAGTACCAAAATGTATCATGATCTTCGACATACATTTTGGTGGAGCAATATGAAAAGAGAGATCGCGGGTTTATCTCGAGGTGTTTAACCTGTCAACGTGTAAAGGTAGAGCATCAAGTGCCAAAGGGTCCATTGCAACCACTTGAGATTTCGGAATGGAAGTGGGAACACATTACCATGGATTTCGTTATGGGTCTTCCCAAGGTTTCTCAAGGCATAGATGCGATTTGGGTTATTGTTGATAGATTAACCAAGTCTGCCCATTTCTTGCCTATATGGGAGACTTATTCCCTTGAATGTCTTGCTAGTATGTACGTGAATGAGATTGTTAGATTGCATGGCATTCTAGTATCCATAGTTTTGGATCGTGACCCAAGATTCACTTCACGATTTTGGGTTAGCTTGCAGAAAGCTATGGGCACGGATTTACGATTTAGTTCGGCATATCATCCTCAAATGGACGGATAATCAGAGAGGACTATTTAAACCCTTGAAGATCTATTAAGACTTTGTGTCCTAGATTTTAAAGGAAGTTGGGATAAGTACTTGCCACTGGTGGAATTCTCCTACAACAACAGTTATTAGGCAAGTATAGGTGTGGCTCCATTTGAAGCATTGTATGGACGAAAGTGTCTCTCTCAAGTATGCTGGGACGAGGTGGGAGAAGCAACGTTGTTGGGACCAGAATTAGTACGCATGACTACAGAAAATATCCAAATGATTCAACAACGTATACAAACGGCACAAGATCGACAAAAGAGTTATGCGGATCTTCATCGAAAAGATGTGGAATTTAATATTGGGGATCATGTATTATTACGTGTTGCACCATGGAAGGGAGTTACAATATTTGGGAAGAGAGGAAAACTCAATCCACGATTTGTTGGTCCATTTGAGATTCTTAACTGAATAGGAAATGTGGCCTATAGACTCTCATTACCTCCAAGTATGTCTCGTGTACATAATGTTTTTCACATATCTATGCTTCGTAAATATGTGAAAGACCCAATCCATATTATTACTTTAGAACCAGATGAGATAGCCGAAGATTTAACGTACGAAGAAGTACCTGTTAAGATCTTGGATAGGAAAGAGCATGTCCTACGCACGAAGGTTATACCACAAGTTAAGGTTTTGTGGAGAAACCATGCTATTGAATAAATGACCTGGGAGTTGGAATCAGAAATGAAAGTGAGGTATCCTCACCTTTTCGAAACACCAGGTACGTACGTCAATTTCGAGGACAAAATTTCATAAGGAGGGGAGGTTGTAAGACCCCAACTTATTATAAATAAAATCGAATTTCCTCTAATTATTATTGTGAATAATAAGTTGTTAAATTGATATAATATTTTGGTTATGGGTGAAATGTGCAAATTTTGCAAAATAAACAAGTGGTTATTAAATAATCATTGTTGTCGGGGAATATTCGTTTGGTCGTGGAATATTCTTGTTGTCAGGGAATATTAAATGCGACAGCGTAGTAGTCATTGTGGGCCCCAAAGCAGAATAATTGTCGGATGAAGAAAATGACAAGTTTGAGTTTTTATAAATAACTTGGCGTAGTTATTACTGATTAACCTTTGTTGGAATACGGTGGTTGGTTAAAATACTGATGTCTGGCGTGGATGCACGTATTTTTGAATTATTGATTCTTATGTAAGAAGGCTTTACTCGATAATTTTTACACGGTAATTCTTATTCGATATCTTATTTTATTGATTCAATAATTCTTTGCGTTGATATTTTATATTATTGTTGTTTCAATAGTTGTCACTACTACGGTATTTTCCATTATCGGATCAATAATTCATATTATTTGAATAATATTATTAGATAACATTATTGGCAATGTCTAGAAAGTTACATCGAGGAGAGGTTTGGTCACCTAATTGCGGCCCGAGAAGGAGAAATTCTTATCGAAAGCCCCTCTTTCCTAGAGGCGGCACGATTGTCATAAATGTGATTCTATAACATTATTTGTGAATAATTAATTATTAATTCATATGATAAGGAAATATTTATTTTATGTGGATATAAATGTTGGATATATTTATTGTGGTTAAAAATGAAGGAGTTAATGTGGAGGTGTTTTATCAGTATTTTTGTCGGAATGGAGGTATTAAAAATTAAACCAGTGTTTTTAAGATATATTGCGTGAGTTATAATTTATAATCCGACCGTTGGATCATTGTGATTTTTGGATATGTTATACATATATAAGTTGAGTATATGTCCACAATTTTTGAACCGTTAAAAATGAACGTATGATTTGTTATGAATTTTAAGAGGTGGCTGGTTCAGAAATTGTTGAAGTATCTGAATTTAGCATTTTGGTGGAAAATTCTAGAATTGGTGGGCCCCACTTTTGTTTGGTAAGAAATATGCTGGAATTTTTATTCAAATGTGGTGGGTGGGAATAGTAGCAGGTAAAGCCATCAGGTTGTAGGTCAAGTCTGCTAACATTTTCCTATAAATAGAGGGCTAAGTTAGAATTGGAAATCACACCAGAAACATAAGCTTTCTCTCTTTCTCTCTCTATATTATCGAGCGTATTTTGTGAGTATTTAGATACTTTGTGAGTTTCTATTTTTCAGTACAAGTTTCTGTCAGCACTATGTCCGAAATTCAGTCAGAAGTACGATTATTTTGAGGTAAGGGATGTTATTTTCTTCATATATGATATTATTTCTTCAATATCATTATGCCGAAGTATTGATCTGAATTTTTATCAAATTTGGAACTTTTTTGTGTCGGGGTTACTATTCACGTATACGACACTATTCACGTATACGACACTATTCACGAATACGGCACTATTCACCAAAAAATGAAATTTTCTTCTTTTTGTCCAAGATGTCTATTATGGTTACTATCTTTGATTGTATCCATATTTTGATCTTTATTCTTGAATTTTGCTTTAAAATTGGTTATTATGGGGTATTATTGATCTTGGATAAATTGTTATACGAATCCCTACTATTTGTCCTTTTATCTCACTGGATTCATTTTCTTTAAAATATTTTTCATCATCCTCAGTCCTAAATGATGATATTACTAAATATCTTTGGCCTGTAGTGCAAAGATAAATGATTAATCGATGAATATCTTTGGGCACGTAGTGCAAAGATGAGCAGTGTTGAGATAAACATGACCAATTGGTGATCAAATGAATATCTTTGGCCTGTAGTGCAAAGATGAATATTTGATTCAAGATGTATATTGATTGATGTTACAGGGATAAAATATTGATGATGGACTTTTAAATCTTAGAAGATAGTGGAATTCTTTCTCTACTTGACTCCTCTAATGGATTGCTGTTTCCGCTGCAGTTGTTGATCTAAAACTTGTTGTCTATTATATTTTGTCAGATTTTTCCCTGTTGAAGACTAATGATAATTTATTATATATTATCTTAGTCATAATATTCTTTACTGGGCTAGTCGAGCTCACCCTTTTCCTTTTTGTTCCATTTTTCTTCTCAGGAGGTGAGAACATAACAAGATCTAGTCGAGGTATGGAGTGATGGTTCTAGAAAGATGTTTTAGCAGTCCTCACTATTTCTGTAAAATAGTGTTTGAATAATTGTAATGAGGACTTATTTGAGTGTGGATATTGTCTAGAAGATAATATTTGTATTTAAACTCACAGTATGTGTTGTCGTATTTTGTACGACAATTGTATTATTGAAGTTGTAGTTTGCTTTCTATACCATGTATTTGGTGACTCAGAATGGGTGTTGTATACCTATTTTGGGGGCGTCACATCAACACCAACATAGGCATCAACAATGATCGATAAAGGTAAAACGATTTGTGAAAACATTTTAACATTCATCATAACATTCATTACATTGCGATTTGCGATTTTGCGATATGGTATTTGCGATGCCATATGCGATGTGCGAGTTGCGATGTGCGATTGGCTAAATATGAAAAGCGAAGTGTGAAATATGATTTGCAAACTGCGATTTGCGAAAACATTTTAACATTCATCATAACCATTCATTACATTGCAATTTGTATCATTAGAA
The DNA here is from genome assembly GCA_020205615.1 of Panax quinquefolius. Lineage (NCBI taxonomy): Eukaryota > Viridiplantae > Streptophyta > Magnoliopsida > Apiales > Araliaceae > Panax > Panax quinquefolius. Next base: position 126,121,092 of record CM035169.1, read on the forward strand.
ATACCTTGTCATATTTTCAAGTGTCTATTAATCTTTATCTTGTCCATTCCATTGCATTGCATGAATCTGATAAAGAGGGGAATCTGTAGACACTCAAAATTTTATTTGCCTGTTACTAACCATGCAGGAGGGCAAAAACATCTTTTTCACACTCCAGAGATAACCCTGGAGGATCACAACATCAATTTTAACCCCGAGAAAGTCAGTTTCAACCCTAGAGATAGCCCCGGGGGATCAAGTTCAAAGCCTAGAGATAACCCCAGGAGGTCAAGCCAACCTCAGAGATAACCCTGAGGACAGTCAGAGTCAACAACAGGCAAACTTTAGAGATAACCTTGAGAAAAGACTGCTACAACTGCGAGAAAACCGGAGATAACCACATGAGGGGCAAAATGGCCATTTTGTCAACTCAACTTCAACTCACATCAAATAAACTCATTTCAACTCAAATTACTTCAATATAAGTCCCATGAGAACCATATCTTTACTTTCAAGCGCAAACTACGCAAAACGGCTCAACGGACTACTTGACGAAAACCCAGGAATGCCATTTCGGTCATGGACCCATCTTCCTATAATAAAAAAGGGCAAATCCTATGTCATTGTGTAGCTCTCGGAAAGAGCTTTCCGGAATGGTATGGCACGCTTCCATCGGACTCCCGGATTGAAAGTTATGAACGACCGAGCAAACAACGCGTTGTCCGATTGTACGTACTTCGACACGGTGGAACCCACACTGCCCGGGGCACTTCGGGCAACCGCAGGTACACCTGCTGCTAGCCGCAGGTACACCTGTGGCTCCCCCTCTATAAATAGAGGGCTTGGGGTGGCCATAATTGGAAGAGAAAGAGCGAGGAAGCCCTGTCAAATTTGCTCTGTACTTGCAATATACTGAGTGCTTTCCCATTTTATACACTTGTGAGCTCACATATAGCTACTTTTGTACCGGCGGGAGCCAAGTTTCATCCACTTTAAATATATAGAAGTCTTCTTTGGCAGTCCATTGTAAGCCTTTTTACACACTTTAAAGCATTTCTCTTCATCTTTGCACATACCCTTCTTCACGTTGAGAGTCGTGTTGCGTGTGTTTGCAGAACTTGATTAAAGTGGTTTTATTTTGATTTGTATATATATATATATATATATATATATATATATATATATATATATATATAAGCTTAGTAAACGCTAGAATGTAAAATCGTGCTCATCGAACAAAGTTCGACATATATATATATATATATATATATATATATATATATATATAGGTGTAAGCGGTGATTAAGCGGATACGGATACGGTATATCCGTATCCGTATCCGAAAAAACCAATTTCGCTATCCGTATCCGGTATCCCATGGATTTTAAAAATATTATTCAGATCCGGTATTAGGAAAATATTCAAGAATACGGATAATATCCGATTACTGCTTATTTATTTTATCCGAATAGACAAATTATTAGGATATTGAATATCCGAATTCGTTTATCAATAACCTAATATAAAATTCATTCAAAATATTTACAAAAAAAAAATTAAAGTTTAAATCATACATATTAATTAAACACAATTTAATATTTAAACCATATATATTATTTAAACATCCTAATCATAAGGGAGGAAAATGTCAAACACATCATCATAAAATTACAAAATTAATTTGCATCCTAACTTAACTTGATGCATACACCATTGATCATCATGAATCTAAGTTATGATTTATTATTATATATATATACACACACACGTATATATTAATAACTTATATAAATGAATGTAAGTGATTAATCAATGAATGTAAGTTATTAATAAATACATATATATATATATATATATATTATATATATATATATATATATGTATATATTAAATTATTAACAACTTATATAGGTAAATTATTAATTAATAATTTACATTAATTAATAACATAATTAATGTAAATATTAAGTGTGTGTGTGTATATATATATATATATATATATATAAGTTATTAGGATACTTAATTTGGATATCGGAATCCAGAATATTCGTATCCATGGATATATTTACGGACGAGATGTTAATCGAATACGAATACGCTTTATATCCGTATTCGTATCCATTTATTTACGGATACCTTTAAACCGAATACAGATATATCCATTTTTTTCCGAATGCGAATAATATCCGCTTTTTTCGAATACGGATGCGGACGAATACGAATTTTTCGGTTACCATTTACAGCCCTATATATATATACTTATATATATGAATTGTTGTCAAACTCATTCGATGAATTTGAATTTTACATCAAATTGCATTTATTGCTATATATATATATATATATATATATATATATATATATATATGTTTCGTCCCACCTAGAGTTTACTTCGTGGTGGTTGATCATTTTTACAACTTTCTTTACGTTTCGTCCTGCCTTGAGTTTACTTCGTGGCAGTTTATCGCTTTTATAGCTTTATTTACGTTTCGTCCTGCCTGGAGTTTACTTCGTGGCAGTTGATCGCTTTTATAGCTTTATTTATGTTTCGTCCCGCCTGGAGTTTCCTTCGTGGCGGTTGATAACTTTTACAGCTTTATTTATATTTTCTGATCCCCCATGGAGGTGCTTCATGGTTGGTGATCATGTCTGTATATATATACACCTGCTTATTGCTTTCATACAAATTGTGGTATCATGTGCGCCTAGGAATCATGTGATCACAGATTCAGCCTATTGGATCTAGATTCGGTTCCCGTGATGGATATTTTCAGCTATAAGCAGCTTGAAATTATTCTTGCGGTGTCTGAATTTCCTCAGATGGTTTTCATACCCATGAGGAAATCGGCATTATTTTGTACATTATTTTCTTATAGATGCTTCGCATCTTGGAAATAAAATCAATCAAGCCGAACACTTAATAAAATGGAAGTGTAAAAGGTCTCAATTACTATTGAGCACAAGGGTTTGAAAAACCTCTTTTGTAAAACATCACTGCCATATCTTGCTAAAATTGAATTTTTACATAAATTCAAATCCTGTGTATATAGGTACGAACGAGGCCTCGTACTACTTCCAAATAACAGCACATTGACCCACACACACACATTTAGATATCAATTTCTTGAAAAGAGGCGGTCACCGTGGTAACACGGATGTTGGGGGTGCCTAACACCTTCCCTCCGCATAATCAAGTCCCAGAGACCTAATGAATCTGGTTTCAATCAATTCGCTTAATGATGTCACATAACTGGGTCAATGTGCAAACCTTTTCTCGATTGTGTTGGTACAACCATTTAAAAAACCAAATGGCGACTCTTATCAGTCCATCGTCGACATTATACATGTCGGACCTTTTTCATTTGTTTTTTCAAACAAATCTCACCTAAAATGAGAACACCAAAGAACAAGTAACGGAAAGGACAACTAAAAATTCCGACGTCGATAGGGTCATAAGACCTTGAACTCTTTTCTACTTTTAATAGTGCATCACCACTATAAACCATCTTTAACAGAATATTTGGCAATCACACAGACTGAAAACACTCTCTGCAAGTACCCTAGGTGATCAGCCTATCGTACCCCTACGTCGTGCACAACGTATTACATCTTAACATCGTAACGACTATATGCATTACTTTCGAAACCATTATCTTCGATAACATGTCCCCTTTTATATGGTTGTTTACCTCTGCTTCTTAACATATGAATTCTCACAAAAACAATTTGGTTTGGTATAGTTTGACAAGGAACGCTCAAATTTCATAAATATCTTTCAATATTCGTCTAGCTGAATCAAATAGCATAGACTTCTAGCAACAACTTGGACATCAATCGAGATTTATATATTTATTCTTAACCAACTCAATTGGCATACATTTCTTAATTTAAAGAAAACCAAAGTAAATCCCTTTTTTTAAAAAAACTATCTCCAATAACATATCTTTTCAAAGTTTAAAGAAAACTAAAGATATTTTTTTTTATTTTAAAAAAAAACTTTATTAGCATATCTTCTCAAAGTCAAAGAATTTTTTTTTTTATCATGATATTGTACCGTCCTAATCGCATGTTGAGGATTCATTCATGCTACATCATATCATAGTGGGTTGACGATCCTATTATCACATCCAACACTAGGTTCAATTGCATTGATGACCCCCTTGATTATTATTTTCACACCATATCAAACGATGCATATGATCACAAAAACACGTTTTGATAATTTCAAATGATTTTTGTCTAGCTGAAATAACTAGCATAGACACAAGAAAAATAGAAATGTTTTAAAAAGCCATTGATTCAATTAAATGTTCCAGCATTTTTCAAAAACAAAGAAGTGTAACATCAGTACAAAGTTAATAAATTCCGAAAATCTAGCATAGCTAGAAGATTAAGAATATCCAGTTTTCCTCCATCATCTTAAATCTTTACTCCACTCCTTCATTACTTAATCATTCTACTAATATTTAGCTTCATCAATGCTCATTATGCCAAAGATTCTTAGTTCTTGCTTCATAACTTTTCTATACCCAGTATAATTCATCAAACTTACCACACTTTGGAAATCCAAGAACTTGCCACAATAATATGAGTTTAAGAACTTGTACTAGCAATACGTAGTCCAAGAACCTGTAACATTCCAGAATTTTAATTGTAATATTAAATATTTATTGAGTTATATAAATATTTAATAGATGAGTTTATCGTTGAATAAATGGTTGTTTAATTGATTTAATTTTATTTGTTTAATTATTTGTTAAATAAATAATTAATGAATTAAGGAAATTATTATTATATTGATATTTCAATTTAATGGTTAATTATTGGTGTTGCGTTATGTGATTAAATGATTTAATTAATTAATTGTTATTTGAATTAATTAAATTAAATATGAAAGCTTGATTAATATAGTGTGACAAATAATTATATTATAAGGAGTTATTAAAATAAATTAAAGTAGTTTTAATTTAATTTTATCCAAACAAGGTTCAAGTATATTAATTCTTTAAATTTAAAGGGGTTTTGCCAAACAAGCCTTATGGCTTTTGGATTTCTAATTTTTAAAATTAAATTAAATAAATAATATAAATAAAACAAATAAAATAATAAATATAATATATTTATATTATATACGTTTATGTTGTAACTATTAATATAATTAGTATGCGTATTAAGGTGTCAATTTTTCTTTTACGTAATATGTGTCTATATTGGCTAAGCCTAAGAGAGCAGAACACTGTGAGTTCAAAGAATTGTGAGAGAACTTAAGCAATTTCTGGCAATTTTAGCAAGGATTGCAAGAGTTAACAAGGATTACCAAGCTATTTGAAGGTATTTTGTCTAACATTTGTATTATATATATATATATATATATATATATATGAAGTTATGGCATAGCTTTGTTTGTGTTCTTTGAAATCAAAATTTGTGAATTGTGGATAGATATTTGGTAATTGTGATGATACATGCTTATGATGCTAGAGTTATGTTTAAAACAAGAAATTTGTGTGCTAATTTCATTTTGACAGTAGAAAATTTTGACAGTTTATGTATTCTTTGTATGGCTTAGGTAAGTACCAATTTAGATGGTCAATTCTTATGTTAAACTATAAATTGACGCTCGTAGATGGTAGTTCATTAAGAAACATGCATAACGTAACTTGAATGAAGTAAATTGGACAAGAATTGAAATCACAGTGTTCAATTTTGTGAAGTAACTTGAAAATGGAGTTTTTGTATGAAAACTTGAAAATTGAGAAATTAAAATAGTTTTAGTTACTGTTAAATTGTGCTAAGTGGTTGAATATGTTAGCAATCATATTTATGATAGTTGTATATTTATTTTACGTGTTAATTTCACTGTTTGGTGGGTGAAATTCGTGTTAGTTGGGCTAAAAACGGCTCTGATTCATGTAGGTATGCTGCGTGCGACAATACGTACGTGCCAAGGCAATTGCATTGCGGTGTCAAGGTAAAACATGGCGAACAACATCGCTTGGTAAGAATTTGCCCCGAGCCTTTATATGGCGCGGTGCACCATACTACAGTTTGGGACGTTGACCTGCAGTTTCTGCAGACTTTTTAACATCACTATAGCTTGGTTTAAGGTTGTGTTAAGGAGTCAAACATGTAACAAGGAGGTTAAATCAGTAACGTGTTATGTCATTAATGATTTGAACTTTGTAAACATGATTGTAAGTGATGAACGTGTTATGTTATAAGTTAGTAATACAATGAACGTTAGTTAAGTGTTGTGAGGTTAACGCTTGGAAAAATCTGAAACGTATATGGTAATATAAGACTTGTGCTAAATTAACAAGCCTAACTAGAAATGTGTGTTATGATGGAACATGAATATTAGTAAATCTAAATAGATTATGGTTCTAAACCTATGTGTAGGTAAACGTGAGTTTGATATTATAGCTTACGCTCGAGGCAAGTTTTCTAACTCTACACTTTCGTTGAGTTGGTTCTATTATTACATTGTGTAACTTCATTCTTTTGATTGAGAAAGTTTCTAAACCTATCTATTACATTGAACATGTTTTAATTCTAAATTATTGGAATTCTAATCATTGTTGACTTACTTTAACCTGTTTATAGTTAAACAAGTTTCTTTAGTTTATTCTTTTATAATAAATGTTTCTTGAACCTTAATTCCTTGTGTTGAATGGTTCAATCACTTTGTATACTTTATTACCACGTGGAGTAAGCATTGTTTCCATCTTGCTATCAACTAATGCATGTTCGGTAACAAAAATTCTAATTTGACAAGATTATAGACCTAGCTTATTATTGTTCAAGCCAAGGTTTACCATTTCTTTATTTTGATCAATACTTATGTTCTCTAGTTATTTCAAGCATGAGTCAAGAATATAGTCAGTTCACCTATGATTCTCAAATGTTCTAAGTTATGTTGTTATTAAACAACTATTGTGTTATCAAACATTGTTGATTAAACTAGTTCCCTAGTTGATGATCGTTAAACTTCAAATTACCCTTGAAAGCTTATCCAAACGAAACTTTCTTTTGTGCGGACTTGTACTCTAAATACTGAGATGAACAACCCAATTTTTAGGGGTTTAAGCTTAGCGTTGAAATGGTTGTGCACAATACATTGTACGAAGGATTGATCCCCCTAAGTACGTGGAGTCCTTATAGTCATATGACTGTTAAAGTTAAAGTTGAAAGATTACTTATAAATGTGGACATGGTTCGTGGTCATTAGACCCTCAGTAGTATATTTCAGAATGTTAATAGAACATATTATTCAGTTCTATTGAGCCTATTATTTGGCAAATGTTGTAATGTTAATAGAACATATCATTCAGTTCTATTGAGCCTATTATTTGGCAAATGTTGTAATGTTAATAGAATATATTATTCAGTTCTATTGACCCTATTATTTGGCAAATGTTGTAAAGTTATTTATTCTTATTTCAAGTGAACTTTTTTTGCTCATTCTTGCATATTTATACACTTATTGCAGCTGTGGTTGAGAAGGTAAATGAACCTACAACTAGCAAAGGAAAGAGAAAAATGTACAAGTGATGAAGACTTGTAATTTTATTTTATCGTTATGATGATAGACTTTTAATAATGATGTGATGTAATAATTTAATTTCTGCATTTGAATGATTATAATTAAAGGTTAGATAACCTGGGAGATAATTTTATTAACGTAATCCTGTATGGGCAGGTTTTATTATTCAATTATATTATGATTGGGTAGTTAGATATGAATGTTTTGATTAAGTGAACACCAAATCTTGTGGAAAGGAAGTACCGGGATTTGGGGGTGTCACAGAACCTATCAGGGACAGTCTATACGCTTAGGGGTTCAAAAATATACATACGACTATGAGTAACTAACTTACCATAAGCATGAGTTTTAAGAACTCGTACCTAATATTAATATCATCTAACTTAATTTCTAATGTTTCTAACTATCAAATATAAATATGAGAAAAGAATCACCTTCTCACCATATGTGTGAGACCCCAGATTTTATCAATAAAGATTTAAATTTTGTCGAAATAATTTTTAATATTATGGTGTGAATTTGAGATAATATTATAGTTGTGGGTAGTATTTATAAATTTTTTGCAAAGTATGCAAGTGGTTATATTATATATTGATTGGTGGGGAATATTCGGTTTAGCGGGGAATATTCGTATAACAGCTCAATCATTGGTGGACCCCATGTAGCGTAATTATTGTCGGATTGAGAAAACGACAAAATATTTTTTATTGAAATAACGGCGGAAGTTTTACCGCTGTTGATCTTCGTTGAACTACTCGGTAGTAAAAAGTACGAGAATACGTGTGGTTGCATAGTAGCACACGGTATTGATTATTGATGCTTATGTGAGAAGTCACTCGGTTTGATTCCATTATTGTCGATCAATAATATGAATTATTATAGCGATAATGACGTTTTGTTTTATTCAGTATTATTAACGTAATAAAGCGAAACATCTTTTATATAAAATAGAATACTTTATTAAAGTTATTCTATAAATAGAATATATTATATTTTATTATGCATAGTGTTTTTGCATAGTGTTGCATAGTGTTTGCATAGTAAAATGTTTTTATATAAATAGAATATATGATATTTTATTTAAAAGATTTTGCTTTAAATATGGACCGTCAGATTAAAGTAAATCAACTGGACCGTTCATGGATTAATTACTATGCATTCTATTTTCCTATAAATAGAAGCTCATTCCTTCATTATTTTCTTACTTAATTCACTTTGAAACTCTAGAGAGAGAAATTATAGAGAGAAGCTATCTGAGAGAAAATCTATAGAGAGAAAGAAGAAGAGTATTCGGTACTTCACTACTTTGATATCCAAGTGTCTTTTACGGTAGGGAATATTATTTGTTGTATTCGTAAGGGGTATTATTTGTTGTAGCCGTAAGGGGTGTTATTCTTTCTTATTCATGAAGAGAACTTCTATTATTCCATTCATTATTATTCTGTTGGAATAACCTGTAAAAGTGGTATACCCTATACATAACCTGTATATGCGGCATACCCTATACTTGGTGAAATCCTTATGTTATTCCATTCTTATTTATTCTGTTGGAATAACCTGTATACGCGGAATCCCCTATACTTGGTGATCTTCTTCTGTTATTCCATTCTTTATTATTCTGTTGGAATATCCTGTCTGTGTGTTTTACACCGGACCTGGTTCCATTGTTTATTATTCCGCATTTATTATTCTGTTGGAATATCCTGTCTGTGTGTTTTACACCGGACCTGGTTCCATTGTTTATTATTCAGCATTTATTATTCTGTTGGATCATCCTGTCGGTGTGAATTTCACCTGACCTGGTTCCGTTATTATTATTCTATTGGAATAACCTGTCTATGCGAAGTACCGCATGTATGGTGATTTCTTTTGTTATTCCATTCTTTATTATACCCAGTTGGTTAAAACTTTGACTTCTATACTCCATGAAATTAGTAGAATATCTTTGATATTTGCGTTTCATCCAGTATCTTTTCATGGAAATATTCTTCTGACTATTCTTGAATTTTACTCTACAAAAACGAAGATCATGTTGACAATTTGGACGTTAATAATTCTGGATTAAATAATTCTTGAACTTGTTTTATTGAATTATTATGTCATTGTCATCATCCTCACGTTATATTATGTTATCTTTGGCTTACGTGCATAGATGAACTTTGTATGATTATGACCAGGGATCATTCGGTATAATCATGGCTTGATATAAATGATGTAACAAAAGTCCTCGGTGGCTCGTAATGCGATGATGGATAGTTTTTGGTATGATTATGACCAGGGGTGATTCGGTATAGTCATGACCATTGATAATTTGATGAAAATCCTTGACCGTGGTACAGTGATGATTAGATGTGGTGGTTTATTTATTAAGCTGAGTCTCAGCGATAAAAATTGATGAAAACCTTTTAAAACCTAAAAGATAGTAGACTTTATTCTCTACTTGACTCTTTTAATGGATTGCATATTCCGCTGCAGTTAAACTGGTTGTCTATTGTATTTTATCAGTTTAACATTGTTGAAGACTATTGATAATTTATTCTGCATTATCTCAGTCATAATATTTCTTCTTGGGCTAGTTGAGCTCACCCTTTCTTTCCTTTGTTCTCTTGAAATGAGAATATAGTTGGGGACGAGTTGGGGAAGCGAGTGATGGTCTCAAGATAGCATTAGTAGTCCTCACTATTCTGTGAAATAGTGTGATAATAATTGTAATGAGGACTCCTTGAGTATGGATATTGTCTAAATGAAAATATTCCTATTAGAACTCTCAGTTTATGTATTGTCGTATGTTACACGATAGATGTATAATTAAGTTTGTATTTAAATTTATGTACCATGTAAGTGGCGACACAAGATGGGTGACGTATACCTAATTTTGGGGGCGTCACAGTTGGTATCAGAGCTTAGGGATATGATCCCTGGCTGAGATGTGAGATAAGAACTAGGAGGGGAGAGACGGGGAATTCCTTCGCTAGTATAACCTACCTAAATTTATTTGGTATTTAATTGGTTGGTCAGAGTATAGGGATAATATGTGATATGTTAATTAACCCTTGTTTTGTGACAGTGTTTGAGAATGGCATCTGAAAATGCTGAGATAAGCAATGAAGCACATGAGAGTGTTGATTCAGCTCAAACAAAAGGTAATGACCAACAATACGATAATAATCATACTGGTGGCAACGGCTATCAGAACAATGATAACCATCGTGGGGGAAATTATCATGCTAAGAATGGTAACCACTTTGGTGGTAATCATGGCAAAGATAATAGAAGTGGAAATTGCAAGAAGAGAAGATCATTTAGCTCAATTTTGTTGTGCACCAAAGTCAAGTCTAGTTGGGACGGTGGCACCAAAGATGGATATGGACAAAACAAAGTTGTTGGTTTTGGAAGTGCATTTTCACGACTTCTCAAAAGCGAGTAAACCGAACGAAGTTAGCGGGTTAGTTAATTATAAATTGCGAAGTCTATACCTTATAAGATAACGGTTCTACCCTTTATTTTATCTCTCTTGCTTTGCGTTCAACGTTTAAATTTGACTCTAGGAGAAGTTAGACTTTGACTTATTGGTTGAAACTTCGTTAGTAGGAGCCTTCGTTACGCTACTATTTTTAAATCTTGTTTGGTTCAAATAAACATTTTCACGTCGATCTTATCTTTTTGAAAATATTTGCCTTTGATGTGATTTTAGGAATCAATTGGTTAACTACTCATCATGCTTTTCGTAAGGTTGTTAGCTTTTATATTCATAACCAACTTGTTGTGCGAATTCAAGTAACCAAACTACTAAAGTCAATTATTGTCATATCAAGCCATAAGTAAAGAGCCCCGAACCTTTCGTTGTTGACTTCCTTGTGTGGAATGCACCGAAGCCAGACTTTCTGTAGGCGATGTCGTGACTGAAGATGGAAAGTTGATAGGTATCATTGTGAGGTGCTATCCAGGTTAAGGGATAGAAGTCACAGTTGATATTAATGTGACGTACTATCCAAGTCTTGGATGAGAGTAATAGTTTTGAATGATATTTCTATCATTAATAAATTTCTTGGCGTATTCTTGAAGATTTCCTAGCCTACCCTAGAACGTGAAATCGAATTTTTTATTGACCCCAGTACAAAAACCCATTTCTTAAACCCTCAAATATTTCTTCAACTAAAAGGATCTGTTTACGAGGATTATGATGAAAGTCATAATAAAAGCATTGGACTAATGAAAATCATGGGTATATGAAGTATTAGTAAGTGTTATGATGAGTTATGTTGGTTATTATGTGAAAACATGAAAGTTTCTTAGAAATCACAAAGAGTTGAAAATCAGATTTTGGTGAAAAATGTAACATGAAATTCAATTGACCATATCTCCTATTATATTTTCAATTTTTGAGTGTGGTCAAGTCCTAGAGTTAGATCTATGAGTTACCTAACTAATCCAAGTGGAATTACTGGAAAAGGTGTTGTAGATTTTTGTGTGGACTGATTTTAGCAAAAGAGTGCAAAGCTGCAAAAATCGAAAAAGCTGCTGCCATGAATTTAGAGGGGTTGTTTCGGCCACTTAAATTATGAGAAAAATTCTGGCCTTTTGGGACATGAAGGTATATGGTATAAAGTACCTCCTGTCCAAAAATGAGCTCATTCGACTTAAAATGAGCAAGTTATGACTATTTCAATATTTAGGTTTTCCGAAAAAACGCTATAACAGGAGTTCTATAACTCAGATGACCATGAAATTTAAATTGGAAGCTCACGTTAACATGTGTAAGGTCCTGCCAAGATTTGGGAATTTTGGAGTTAAACTTGAGGTAGCTAATTTCTTAAGGAATTAATTAGAAATTGATTTTTGAAAAATAGTAAATGAATTTTAAAAATTTAGAAAAATATATTTTCATTATGGGACTATATTATGCTAAATTCCAGAAAAGAAATATTTTTGGGACTAATTTGGTATTTTTCATAAAAATAGTTTAATTACTGAACATATGAGTTAAATATGTTATGTGAAGTAACAAAGTTGAAAATAGGATTTTATGGCTAGAGAATCCTATATAGAGTATATGCATATTTTTTTGAGGATTTGATAATTGGTGATGATATCTTATGAGTATGGCATTTTGAATGATTAAATGCATTATAAGGTAAAGCGTAAACAATTGAGATAAATTGTTTATAAATTTAAGAAGTGATTAAAATATTGTTATAATATTAAGGATATTAGATTATGAGATTATTAAGTGATTGATAACATGGGGATATTCTTGAATCTCGGATAAATTATATTATAAATGTTTAATATTTATCTTTTATCTCATTTGATTGATTCTTTATATCATTATCCTCATGCTTATATTATGTTGAAAGTCATCTCGTGGCACTGTAGTGCATAGATGGACTTGGTATGATTATAACTAGGGATTGTTAGGGTATAATCATAGCTTAGTAATTGAAAACACGATTATCTTTGGTCGTAGTGCATGGATAATTTGTGGTCGTGATACTAATGAATACACAATTATCTTTGGCGTTAGTGCATGGATAATTTGTGGTCGTGATACTTAATGAATACACGATTATCTTTTGCACGTAGTGCATGGATAATTTGTGGTCGTGATACTAATGAATACACGATTATCTTTGGTAGTAGTGCATGGATAATTTGTGGTCGTGATACTAATGAATACACGATTATCTTTGGTCAGAAGTGCATGGATAATTCGTGGTCGTGATACTAATGAATATCCTTGGCACGTAGTGCGGGGATGATTTGATGATATGGATTAATTATTGAGTTTGAGTCTCAAAGAATGAAATATTAATTCATGGATGTGGTAAAAGTCATCTTTGGGTCAGTAGTGCATTGATAGACTTGGTATGATTATGACCAAGGATTATTCGGTATAATCATGACCATAATTGAAAACACGAATATCCTTGGCGAGAGTGCATGGATAATTCGTGGTAGTGATACTATTAATTTGAGTCTCAAAGCATTATTGGTTTCTGATTTGTATATCTTTGGCTGTAGTGCAAAGATGAATTGTTAATGAATATCTTTGGCCAGATTGCAAAGATGAACTTAATGTTTTCAACGATAAGGGTATTCAAGGTATCCTCACCTCTTTATCATACCAGGTACGTACCCTAATTTTGAGGGCGAAATTCCATAAGGAGGGAGATTGTGAGACCCAGATTTTATCAATAAAGATTTAAATTTTGTCGAAATAATTTTAATATTATGGTATGAATTTGAGATAATATTATAGTTGTGGGTAGTATTTATAAATTTTTGCAAAGTATGCAAGTGGTTATATTTTATTCGATTGGTGGGGAATATTCGGTTTAGCGAGGGAATATTCGTACAACGGCTCAATCATTGGTGGACCCTAGCGTAATTATTGTCGGATTGAAAAACGACAAAAAATATTTTATTGAAATAACGGCGGAAGTTTTACCGTTGATCTTGTTGAACTACTTCGGTAGTAAAAGAAATGCGATGTCGTGTGGTTGCATAGTAGCAGCACGGTATTGATTATTGATGCTTATGTGAGAAGTCACTCGGTTTGATTCCATTATTGTCGATTAATAATATGAATTATTATAGCGATAATGACGCTTTTTTTATTAGTATTATTAACGTAATAAAAGCGAAACATCTTTTATATAAAATGAATACTTTATTAAAATTATTCTATAAATAGAATATATTATATTTTATTATGCATAGTGTTTTGCATAGTGTTGCATAGTGTTTGCATAGTAAAATGTTTTATATAAATAGAATATATTATATTTTATTTAAAAGATTTTGCTTTAAATATGAAAAATCGATTAAAGTAAATCAATACTGGACATTCATGGATTAATTACTATGCATTCTATTTTCCTATAAATAGAAGCTCATTCCTTCATTATTTTCTTATGAATTCTTTGAAACTCTAGAGAGAGAAATTATAGAGAGAAGCTATCTGAGAGAAAATCTATAGAGAGAAAGAAGAAGAGTATACGGTACTTCACTACTTTGATATCCAATGTCTTTTACGGTAGGGAATATTATTTGTTGTACCCGTAAGGGGTATTATTTGTTGTACCCGTAAGGGGTGTTATTCTTTCTTATTCATGAAGAGAACTTATGTTATTCCATTCATTATTATTACGTTGGAATAACTTTTGTAAAAGTGGTATACCCTATACATAACCTTGTATATGCGCATACCCTATACTTGGTGAAATCCTTATGTTATTCCATTCTTATTTATTCATTTGAATAACTTTGTATATGTGAATCCCCTATACTTGGTGATCTTCTTCGTTATTCCATTCTTTATTATTACATTTGGAATATCCCAAATACGTGTGTTTTACACGGACTGGTTCCATTGTTTATTATTCGCATTTATTATTACATTTGGAATATCACATGTCGTGTGTTTTTACAGGACTGGTTCCATTGTTTATTATTCAAAGCATTTATTATTCTCGTTGGATCATCCCGCTTAATTGTGAATTTCACGACTGATTAGATTATTATTATTCTATTGGAATAACTCGCCTACGCTGGCACCGCATGCGTGGTGATTTCTTTTGTTATTCCATTCTTTATTATACCCCGGTTTGGTTAAAACTTTGACTTCTATACTCAATGAAATTAGTAGAATATCTTTGATATTTGCGTTTCATCCAAAGATTTTCATGGAAATATTCTTCCGACTATTCTTGAATTTTACTCTACAAAAGCGAAGATCGTGTTGACAATTTGGACGTTAATAATTCTGGATTAAATAATTCTTGAACTTGTTTTATTGAATTATTATGTCATTGTCATCATCCTCACGTTATATTATGTTATCTTTGGCTTACGTGCATAGATGAACTTAGTATGATTATGACCAGGGATCATTCGGTAAAATCATGGCTTGATATAAATGATGCAACAAAAGTCCTCGGTGGCACTGTAATGCGGTGATGGATAGTTTTTGGTATGATTATGACCGGGGTGATTCGGTATAGTCATGACCATTGATAATTTGATGAAAATCCTTGACAGGTAGATACGGTGATGATTAGATGTGGTGGTTTATTTATTAAAATTTGAGTCTCGTGATAAAAATTGATGAAAACCTTTTAAAACCTAAAAGATAGTAGACTTTATTCTCTACTTGACTCTTTTAATGGATTGCGATATTCATTTGTAGTTAAGCTGGTTGTCTATTGTATTTTATCGGTTTAACATTGTTGAAGACTATTGATAATTTATTACGCATTATCTTAGTCATAATATTTCTTCTTGGGCTAGTTGAGCTCACCCTTTCTTTCCTTTTCGTTCTTCTTGAAATGAGAATATAATTGGGGACGAGTTGGGGAAAGCAGTGATGGTCTGAAGATAGCATTAGTAGTCCTCACTATTCGTGAAATAGTGTGATAATAATTGTAATGAGGACTCCTTGAGTATGGATATTGTCTAAATGACAATATTCCTATTAGAACTCTCAGTTTATGTATTGTCGTATGTTACACGATAGATGTATAATTAAGTTTGTATTTGAATTTATGTACCATGTAAGTGGCGACCCAAGATGGGTGACGTATACCTAATTTTGGGGGCGTCAAAATATGTATATCGATAGTGTGACACCAACATTCAATGATTATCAATGTGATAAACCAAGTGCAGTCACAAAAACTCCGCCCATACAAAGGTTTGTACAACTTAGCCATCACATGAGTCCTCAATTGAAATCTCACCTAACTCTATCTTGCTCTGAACTTGTTCTTTGCTCAACGAGATTTTTTTATATTTATAGTTCATCATTTATAACTCCTCGTGAGTTTACCTCGTACTATTTCATAGTACATTCACTTTATAGCGTTAAGCTATAAATATTCAATTAAGACAGACCATCGGTTATTTTACGACTTAAACAGATCACGTCGTGATCTTATTCTACAATCACCTCATTTATGATTCCTTTATAATTTTATGATCATTTTGGTTTCATGATCCTCGTTACTTCTCTTTAATTATGTTGTCTTATGATTATTCAACTCAATTTTAACTCTTCAGGTTCTTCTTTGAACCCACACATATTATCTTACCTTGTTTCATAAGCATTCTCCGAATATATCATCAATTAAACTCTATTTGAGTTCATTATTATTATTTTAATCACCTTGATCTTGTAGACATCATCTATTTAATAACACTTAACATCTTACTACTGGAGTCAGGTAACTCTATATTCATATCTTTTAAATACCTCAAGATTCTTCTTTGAATCTTCTTATATATATTTTAATCTCTTTTCTATATATTTGTTAAATTTATTTCTTATTGTTCAATATGTAATTGAGTTCATTTTTTACAATCTTCACCTCTCTTCTCCAAGGTTATAGCCTAAGGTACTCCTACCTAAGGTTTATAACCTACAACTTTGATAGATGAAATGACTCAGAAAATCATATATAATATTCAATTATTATAATGTCAAATTTTGTGTATGAATTTTTTTTTTTTGTCGTTACTTCTTATTGTGACAAAATTTTTATTTATTAGATTAGTAAGTATCCTAGATTATGAATGGTAAATAGAGTGATGTTGATACATACATTAAATATAATGTTATATAAACATCAAGAATAGAAAGGAAAACCAACATGTCTTAAGTTATGAGATATTCTTGTCTTCAAATTCCTTATGTGATTAATATAATTCAAAAGCATTATTTAATGGTAAATAAGGAAAAATGTTAGATAAAAGTTTCATGTGTGTTAAAATTTTCAAGTGTCCACATTGGGCCTTAATAAATTTTTGCCATGTATGCTTGCAAGTCTCCTTCAATTAATGTAGGAATACGGGCTAAGGGTATTGGGCCTATATAAAGCCAACTATAGTTTTTCCAATACAATTCGGCAGCCCTAATTGTTAACAGGAGAGGAATGGTTAAAGCCCAATCCAAGAATTGTCAAAACCCAACCCGTAAACCATTGGTGATTAGCAAGATAATTGCTTCATACAAACTAAGAAAATCAGAGTCATAACTGAAATATTCAGTCAGCTAAGTTAGTTCGGTTTAGCAGGTCAGTTAGATTAGTTAGCAGACAATAACAAGTCAGTAAACTTGCAGAAGATAAGGTGTAGCTAACAAACTAGGGTGGCTGGGTAGAAGCCAAATAAACTAGAGTAGTACTGATTATGCATAGTGATAGAGTGGCTGAGTAGGGGCCGGCTAGGGGCCAAGCTCAGTATAATCGAGAGAAAGAAGGCCATCTATATAACTCTATGTCCTTAACTAACTTCCCAAAACTTTAGCACAAAAAGAAAGAAAAAGAGAGCAAATTGATAGTGAGGTAAGAAGAATTCGTCTAGAGCAGGAAAAAGAAGTGAACAACACTCAAGTGCAACCTCTAAGCTACTAAGGTAACCTATCCAATCTTCTTTCCATTTCATTTTTGCCCCATTGGTGCTCTGTTTTGGCCGAATGGCCTAGAATAAACATAAGGGGCAGTTGTGCTATTTTTTTGAATTACTAAGTTGACTGTTTAGGATTAATGTAGCTAGCATGCTGTGTTGTTTTGTTATGACTGAATATGGGTGTTATCTATAGTATATGATACCA
This sequence comes from Panax quinquefolius, assembly GCA_020205615.1. Classification (NCBI taxonomy): domain Eukaryota; kingdom Viridiplantae; phylum Streptophyta; class Magnoliopsida; order Apiales; family Araliaceae; genus Panax; species Panax quinquefolius. Next base: position 126,139,223 of record CM035169.1, read on the forward strand.
AAATGTGTATAAAGCATAACTATATTGATGAACAACATGGTAAAGTAGAGACTACACCCCACCTGCTTGATAGAATGCTTGTGAGAAACTGTCAATGTCAACTATCTAACAAAGGGGAGTGCAGTCAAGTAAAAGCCTATACTCATATTGTTACATTATCATTCTATGAGTGTAAAAGATACTTAAAAGTCAGTTTTACTTTATCATAAGATGATTATGACTTGCTATTCAAATGCCATGCTTAGAAAGCCTAAGTGAGATTACTGTGTGTTAATGTTCTGGCCATTGGAGGAATAATGATTAACATAGCTGTCAATTTCCAGCTGTTAGTATAGTATGACAGAGTACTAACCACAATATGGAACAACATCATTGAAATGCTAATTAAGTATTTGAAATCAAAAGCCTTACACAGTGATATCTAAGGATGGTTAATTTATGTTAGCATGATCTGTTTTACCATATGAACTGCTGTGGTGATAAGTGGATTGTTATACTATTATGGATTGTGTTTAGGAACAAGGAGATAGGTTGGGCTGAGGAGTAATAAGGAGGACAAAATTGGCTTTCTTACACAAGCAAATGTCTGTGACATATGTAATTTGAAACTGTGCACACCACATGCTCGACGTAAGTCCCAAGTGGACTGCCTTAAGTAAAAGTCAAGTATTAGACACAAACAAGGCTGGAAATTATTCAAGTATTAGGAGGAAATGGAATTCATACATATGTCAAAGTGAAGAATTAAGAAAGTTAGTATGTCAACCCCTTTGCACACTGATTTGAGTCAGTCTATGGGGACTGCCGCGATTGTGTGGCAAGTCTAAAGCTACTTTTAGGTACTAATATATCTAAAGTTCAAGTATAACTAAGCTTTTGGTTCAAAGACTAAAACTTGAAAGAAGAACTGAGAAAGGATGATTGCTAGCAGTGATAGCAGTTAACTGCTAACTGTTGTGTTAACAGTTAGAGTTCAGCATCTGTGGGTCAAGCACAGTATAAAAATGTTAACCAAAAAGCTTACTAAAGAATTATATGCACAAAACTTATTAGAATGTATTACTTCATATGTCAAAGCCATGCAATGGTGGCTGTTAACATGATGGAAGATAAGGAACTAGTATAATATTAAAGAAAACTGCTAGACACAGTTGACCCTCAAATACACTTTAATATAAAACAGTTTTGGTTAGTTGATCCAATGTGTGGGGAAGTGGCTAAACCAAGGAGTCAAGACTAACATCATTCAATAAGCCACATTTATAACTTGAAAAACTCTATAGAATAATTAACTAAAGACCTGTGATTTAAAATCTGGAATAAGGGACATCCGGGCATGGGGTGTTGCTAATGGTAGTGGAAAATAGTTTTGGGTAGTTGCTAGTGCAGACTTAAGCAAATCAATTGGTAGCATCACTATTAGAAGGACCAAATCCTGTAGAAATCCTAAAGTGCTCGAATAGGATCATGGACTGCTATCTTTGGCAGCAACAAACAAGTGACTACAATACCATCTTAGCAACTGAGTAACCTTGCTGGCTTTCATTTTTTTTGATGTGCTGTTAGTAAGTTATGAAGTAGCAAGGTTGAAGATTTAGTAAATAAGTTACTGTCCAAGGACGATGAATCATTAAACATGCCAATAAGCGTCAAGTACCTCTCTATAAAATTTGTCTCAAAGAGTCCAAAATGGTACATTGTAAAAACAAATTATATTATATCAAACTGTGGCTAAATTGAGACTTAATCTTATCAGAGAAGAGTCTTGGAGCTGCTGTTAGATAGCAGAAAATTTATATTAGATAACTGTTATGGCAGTCTTGGAAAAGCCATCTTTGGCTTTATGGTGTAACTCAAAAACTTGCCCATCAAGTTCAAAATTTAAATAAACAAGTGGGTGGGACATGTCTCAAAATCATATAGGTAAGTAAAGAGAAAGGAAGTGAAGCTACTGCCTTTAGGCAGTAGCACGTCACAAAGCAAACAAACTGCTATGGCAGTTTTAATTAGCTAATTGGCCTTGAAATTAAAATGTGAAGAATTAGTCATAGAATGATATTGGAATTACCAAAGTGACCTTGTGCCCATGCTTGACTAAGCCCCAAATGGCCAAACAAAGGTTGACTGCCACAAGTTGATCAAGTTGGGACTATTTTGGCATAGAGAGGAAAAAATTTAAGAATGTTCCACTTTAATATGCAAGAATAACCTATAAAGTGTTATAAGAATTATAAAATGGTAGATACTTTCAAAAACATAAAATAAGCTACCTTGTATACTAAAGTCTCTAGAACAAGACATAAAGCATTAATATGCTAAAATCCTAATAAGATGTAAGCTATATATATGTTGTGTGGCACCATTAAAGAGAAAAATGGTGAAGATTAGAACATTGATGAGATATTTAAAAAATGTGTTATATATAAGAAATCTATCCATGACTACTAACATGCTTGATTAATGAAAATAATAACTATAATATGATTCCTATTACTTGATGTAAGCATGTCGAACCCCATCAAAGTGAAAAATGTCTATTGTGAAAACATGGATGAGATATTTGAAAAATGTATCAAAAATAAGAATTTAATTACAACCATGATCACTGAAACTATGTGATATGTGAGCTTACAAACTATATAACTTAGCTATGTGATTAACATGCTTGTTAATATAAATAACAGTGTAGGATTTTGTGAGAACACTTTAATTAAGCTAAAATCCTAACAATAGACTACAAACAAGGCAAGTTTCTAACTCTTACTCTTTATTGAGCAAGTATTCTGCAATAGACATATTCTTTAATTTTTGAACCGTCTCTCCCTATTACTAATAATATATGGTTAAATAACCTTTTTTATTCTAATCAGCTTCAAAAGAATAGTATATTGAACTTTTTCTCTTACATGAGTTATATTGAAAGCATGTCAATGCCATTAATTCGGTTAGACAAACTGTTGAGATACATTGATATTATTCATGAAAATCTCATTTAAATGTTCTCCAAACCATCTTTGTTGTGGTGCAGACTCTTGTATAATTCTTTGAACGAACAACCCTTTTATAGGGTCATATTGTACCTAACATGTGATTCCGAAGGACATGTAAAATATCATTAGATTGTTATGTTGTGCACAATATAGGGTACTTAGGCTGATCCCCTAAAGAACGAGTCTAGGATATAAGCTTTTATAACCTGTATGTATCTATGGATTGTAGTATTATTACTGTCAATTCAACTAAAGAGTTCACTGGTTATTTGACCTTACAACATGCTAAAGTCTAATTTTTCAGACTCATACTTTAAAAGAATTATCTTGTTCAGTATTTATTATTGAATCCTCATTGTTATAATATTTTTGTTCCATTATATTTAGTTGCTTATTTCCTTGCTGAGCAAGCTTGTTGCTCATCCTTGTGTTAAATATAATGTTTTTAGTTAAAAATGAAGTTGTTGGTCCATTTGGAAAAGACAAAGGAAAGGGAAAAGTTGTTGAATAGTCTTTTATTAAGCGTATGTGCTTATTTAAGTAGTAAATATAATAAATACTGTTAGTACTATGTTGTGTAATGATATTCGATTCGTAAGTTATGTAAAGGTCTATAGAACTTGGGATTTATGTTATGTAATATAAGATAATTTTGTTTTAATATTCATGGGTATATTAGTATCGTGAGCACCAAACTCGAGTTAAAGATAACCCTGATTTGGGGGCGTCACAAGTTGGTATCAAAGTTGTTAAGTTATAAACCTTAGGAATGGGGGAAAACACCTTAAGATTATGACCTTAAGAGAAATAGTTAACTCATTTCGAGTATAAGGATGAATTCAGAGAAATTCATTGTTAAAGAAATTAAAAAGTATAAATGTGATTACTTGATAATGTTGTATGGAAACTTATCAAGTTTGTTAAAATGTTTTGTATATGCATGAAATAGCTGAATCCAATTGAGTCAAGGAGGAGGTAAAATAGGACGAGCCAGAGGAGTATATGGAGGGTTTCTCCAAAGAACACTTCATAGAATAAGTCGATGCTCTCATGGAATTAACCTTTAAGAATTTCGAACTGGAGAACCGAGTCCAAGAATTAGAGGGGGAGAGAGAGGAACAACAAACATCTATAGAGCTGTTTGAGTCCCTGGTCATGCTTACCATAGAGAAGAATGTAGAGATGGGCCACACACTCTATGGCTCTGCCTGGCAAAAGAAGGCCCTGAGGCAGGAGAATGTTATCCTCAGGCATGAGGTGGAGGTCCTAAAGGCTGACCAAATGAGGGCTGAACAACAAAGGGATAGGGCTTTAGGCAGAGCTTATGAGTTTGAGATGGAAGTTAGGGGCAGTTATGCCAAGATAGACAAAATGGACTATGCGTTTGAATCTGCATTCAGACGTTGGAAGCAAAGGGTGCAGTTACACCATGTAGATGAAAGTGGAAGCGAGTTGGTGCTGACTCGAAAAAGGGTGTTGGACATTGGGGATGAGGAACTTCATAGCGCCAAAAGGCGAGGCATGCTCCTCTAGTAGTTGGACTGAGTTCTTATGATGTGTCTGTTTGATATAAGTATTTTAGTATTATGTCTGTAGTAGGTAGATGTACCCCTCTTTTGTATACTAAGGGGATGATACTTTTGAGCCCGTCTTTTGTTGATAAGGGCAGTTTAAATATAAATCCCTACTATATGTAGTCAAGAAGGGATTAAGATTTTTTAGCCGTACGAAACAAGATATAATGTGCACAACTTTTAAAGGGAATATAAATATGAATGTTTTTCTGGTTATAAAAGGATCTGTATATTTGATATAATGTGCATTATTATATCTATTAAATAATAAAGAAGTAAAAACTTATATTATACAGAAAATGCCACCAAGATGGAGAGGAAGAGGAAGAGGAAGACTTGAGGCACCAACCCCATCAACGCAAGAGGTGTCTGTGAATAACTCGGCAGGACCTGAAAATCCTATGCATCAGTTTATCAACTTGTTAACTCAAACACTTAGAGGAAGAAATGCCGCACAACCCGTAAACCCGAACCCTCCTGAAGGTTGTTTGACTACCTTTAAGGATTTTAAAGCGGTAGGAACCCCGGAGTTCTAGGGAACCAATAATCCGATAGAAGCCCAAACTTGGGTAAATGAAATGGAAAAAGTCTTCGAACTTGTCCGAGTTGACCCGAAAAGCAGTAAAATTCATTTTGTCAGAAAAATGTGAAGAAAGTTTCCAGGAACTAAAGAAAAGATTGAGTGAAGTACCAGTACTATCATTGCTAGATGATACGGGTAATTTTTTTGTTTACAGCGATGCGTCACACAAAGGGTTTGGATGCGTTTTGATGCAGCATGGCAAGGTCATAGCATACGCGTCTCGCCAGTTGAAAGATTACGAGAAGGGGTATCCTACGCACGACTTGGAGCTGGCAGTAGTACTATCTTTATGGCGAGAAATGTGAGATATACATAGACCATAAAAGTCTGAAGTATATCTTCACACAAAAGTTATTAAACATGAGGCAAAAAAGATAGTTAGAACTGATCAAGGACTACGACTGTGAAATTTTGTATTATCCTGGGAAAGCCAACGTAGTCGCCGACGCTCTAAGCCGGAAGGGAAGAAAAAAATTAGAGACACTAACAAATCAGGACGAGCTCATTAGAAAAATGGAGAAAATGGAAATCGAGGTGAAATATCCGAGAGAGTCAAAAGAAAAACTGTTTAATTTGGAGACTCGTCCAGTTTTGTTGGACAGAGTAAAGGAAGCCCAGGATCAAGATGAGGGATGCAAAAAAGTGAAGAAACTGATAGAGGAAGGAGAGACCACCAAGTTCAAAATAGATAGAGAAGGATTATTACGATTTGAGGGAAGAGTGTGGGTACCAGCAGTACCATACCTAAAAGAAGAAATCTTACAAGAAGCACATAGTTCAAATTTCTCAATTCACTCGGGCAGCACAAAGATGTATCAAGACCTTCGACAACACTTTTGGTGGCACAATTTGAAAAGAGAAGTGGCAGAATACGTCAGTAGGTGCCTAACATGTCAAAGAGTGAAAGTTGAGCATCAGAGACCAAGTGGACTGCTACAACCGTTAGAGATTCTGGAATGGAAATGGGAGCACATAACTATGGATTTCGTTGTGGGACTTCCATCTACAAAGAAAGGCTTTGACGCTATCTAGGTCATCGTGGATCGGTTGACAAAGTAAGCTCATTTCTTACAAATTAAGATCAGATTTAATCTAGATCAATTGGCTAAGTTGTACGTTAAAGAGATTGTATCAAGACATGGCGTTCCATTATCAATCGTATCCGATCGAGATCCGCGATTCACATCCAATTTCTGGCGAAGTCTGCAAGAACGTATGGGGACACAAATAAAATTAAGTACGACATATCACCCGCAAATTGACGGCCAAAGCGAAAGAACAATTTAGACACTGGAAGATATATTGAGAGCATGCGTCATGGATTTCAAGGGTAATTGGGATGATCACCTACCCTTAGTCGAGTTTGCGTATAATTACAGTTATCACGCAAGTATAGGGATGCCGCCTTACAAGGCGTTGTACGAAAGGAAATGCAGAACCCCACTCTATTGGGATGAGGTAGGAGAACATAAATTGCTGGGACCAGAAATGGTTCAACAAACTGCAGAAATTGTCCGAGTAATACGAGCAAGATTGGTAGCAGCTCAAGACAGGGAAAAGAAGTATGCAGAATTGCACAATCAAAAAAGAGACTTTGAAATAGGGTCGTTTGGGTTTTTAAAAGTATCTCCCTGGAAAGGAAAAATCAGATTTGGAAAGAAGGGAAAGCTGAGTCCAAGATTTATAGGGCCTTTCGAAGTACTGAAACAAATAGGTGAGGTGGCTTATGAAGTGGCTTTACCTCCGGAACTAGGGCACATTCATAATGTATTTCATGTATCGGTACTACGGCCTTATAAACTAGATCACAAACATGTAATCCAATATGAACCTATTCAGGTTGAAAAAGATCAAACCTATGAAGAAATTCATGTTCAAATAATCGATAGGAAAGATCAAGTTTTAAGAAACAAAATAATACCTTCTATGAATGTGATATGGAGGAACCACAGTGCTGAAGAAGCTATGTGGGAACTCGAGGAAAAGATGAAGAAAAGTTATCCCCATCTTTTTGAGTAACCTTGTACTTGTGATTCCAAGGACAGAATCCTTATAAGGAGGGGAGAATGTAATAACTCAGAAAATCATATGTAATATTCAATTAATATAATGTCAAATTATGTGTATGAATTTTTTTTTGTGTCGTTACTTCTTATTGTGATAATTTTTTATTTATTAGATTAGTAAGTATCCTAGATTATGTATGGTAAATAGAGTGATGTTGATATATACATTAAATATAATGTTATATAAACATCAAGAATAGAAATGAAAGCCAACATGTCTTAAGTTATGAGATATTCTTGTCTTGAAATTTCTAATGTGATTAATATAATTCAAAAGCATTATTTAATGGTAAATAAGGAAAAATGTTAGATAAAAGTTTCATTTGTGTTAAAATTTTCAAGTGTCCACATTGGGCCTTAATAAATTTTTGCCATGTATGCTTGCAAGTCTCCTTCAATTAATGTAGGAATATGGGCTAAGGGTATTGGGCCTAAATAAAGCCAACTATAGTTTTTCCAACCCAATTCGGCAGCCCTAATTGTTAACAGGAGAGGAATGGTTCAAGCCCAATCCAAGAATTGTCAAAACCCAACCCTATAAACCATTGGTGATTAGCAAGATAATTGCATCATACCAACTAAGAAAATCAAAGTCATAACTGAAATATTCAGTCAGGTAAGTTAGTTCGGTTTAGCAGGTCAGTTAGATTAGTTAGCAGACAAAAACAAGTCAGTAAACTTGCAGAAGATAAGGTGTAGCTGACAAACTAGGGTGGCTGGGTAGAAGTCAAATAAACTAGGGTAGTACTGATTATGCATAGTGATAGAGTGGTTAAGTAGGGGCTGACTAGGGGCCAAGCTCAATATAACCGAGAGAAAGAAGGCCAGCTATATAACTCCATATCCTTAACTGACTTCCCAAAACTTTAGCACAGAAAGAAAGAAAAAGAGAGCAGATTGATAGTGAGGTAAGAAGAATTCGGCTAGATTAGGAAAAAGAAGTGAACTTCAATCAAGTGCAACCTCTAAGCTACTAATGTGACACCCCCAAAATAGGTATACATCACCCATCTTGAGTCGCCAAATACATGGTACAAAATTCAAATATAACTTAATTATACAACAGTCATATAAAATACGACTAAACATATGCTATGAATTTTAATACAAATATTGTCATCTAGATAATATACAAACTCAATGGGGTCCTCATTACATTTATTATCACACTATTTCACAGAATAGTGAGGACAACTAATGCACCATTTAGGACCATCTACTATCTTCTATGATTTAAAAGGTTTTTCATCACTTTTATCGCTGAGACTCAGCTTAATTAATAATCCACATCATCAAATAATCCCTGCACTACAGGCCAAAGATATTCTTTAGTATCACGACCACGAATTATCCATGCACTATGGGCCAAAGATAATCGTGTTTTCATCAACGGTCCTGATCATGCCATAAAATAATTCATCTTTGCACCCTTAGCCGAAGAGAATCCACAGCCATAATCATACCAAAAATTGTCCATCAATGCACTACGGGCCAATGAGGATTTTTTTCATATCATTTGTAATATTATGGTCATGATTATACCGAATAATCCCTGGTCATAATCATACCAAGTCCACTATGCACTACAGGCCACAGATGACTTTCAACATAAAATAAACACGAGGATGATGACAATGACATAATAATTCAATAAAACAAGTTCAAGAATTAATTTATCCAGGAACCAATAACGTCCAAATTGTCAACATGATACTGCTTTGTGGAGTAAAAATTCAAGAATGCTCAGAAGAATATTTCCATGAAAAGATACTGGATGAAGCACAAATATCAAGGATATTCCACTAATTTCAAGGAGTATAGAAGTCAAACCTTTAACTAACTGAGTATAATAAAGAATGGAATAATAAAAGAAATCACCAGGCATGCGATAGACCGCACAGACAGGTTATTCAAATAGAATAATAAATAACGGAACCAGGTCATGCGTAAAGCACACACAAGATGTTCCAACAGAATGATAAAGAACGGAACTAGGTCATGCGTAAACGCACAGACAGGATATTCCAACAGAATAATAAATAATGGAACCAGGTCAGGCGTAATACGCACCGACATGATATTCCTACAGAATAATAAAGAATGGAATAAGCTTTCTATTTATAAATAACCAAGGCTTAGGGCAAATTGGTCATTTCGCCCCCTTAACCTCCTTACTATTCCTATGTTTAGCCACCAAGTTTACTTGGCCACCACCTTTACTTGGTGGCCAAGTGGCCGGCCCACATGCCCATGGGTTGCCCCATTGGTTCTTACCCATCCGTTTACCCATCGGTTCGATCCGCGGTTTCTTTTCTTGGTTTGGGCCTTAACCCTAATTCTTATTGGGCCTATCTTGGGCTTGATTTCACCAAGCATTGGGCTTGACATAATCCAAGTCCAATTGGATTCTACAAAGTCCATGAACTCAAAGTCCATTAAGACTAATCGTATTCTACGCATTCTATGCCTGTATTCTCGTATTCTCTTTGTATATCGTTCGTACGATATTCGTATTATACGTCGTACTAATCTTCGTACTATACTCGTATAATAACTAGTATTATACTCATATTTCTCACGCATAATAACCCTAGTTATTATACGTACTCATTACATTCTCGGAACTCACTTTTCCTAACCCTTAGGTTTTTGAGTCCGCAGGCGAAAACTTCGTTTTTTCCATACCTGAAATATTATTGAATATTCCATCACGTCTCAACATTTTACGTAATCAATAACTTCTCGGAATTTCAAAATAAATCTCCGAGCAGAAATAGATGAATAGTGCCTATTTCGTCTTTTTCCCCGAAAAATATTTTGTTATCGGAAAATTTTCATTTTCGTCTTGAAAATTCTTACTCGTTAAATCTAGCTCGTAGCCAGAATCTTCCTGACTTATAATCATCCTAGGTTATGGAATGATTAATAAACACATAGTACATAATATTATTAATAAAAATTCATTTTATTAATAACTAATTCTTTAAACCAAAATTCTAGATAATCCAAAATTCTGGGTTGTCACATTCTTCCTTCCTTATAAAAATTTCATCGTCAGAATTTCTTAAAACCACACCCTTACCCGGGTCATCACATTCTTCCCTTCTTCACAGAATTTCGTCCTCGAAATTTTAGTTTAGTCTTCTTCTCAACTTCTCTTCAAAGAAGTTCTTATCTACCCATCATTCCTAACCTCCATAAGCTATAAAGAATCATGAAGTAGAAGGAATAGCGAGGAATATAAAATATCCTTTAAAACGTTTCATACTTTTGCTGAGGGGTCAAATTGACCATGAACTCTTACTAGGTTAAACAGCCTTTCGCCGTAAACCTTTCTTTCCACGGTAAGTTTACAATCACAAAGAAGGTAAACTACCTCTTTCTATATGTAGGTGATCAACCTATCGTATAACCCCATTTCGGGATATGTTCACCTCAGACTTAATGCCAAAAATTTTGGATAACACTTAAAACATTTGTCTAGTCAACTCGATTGACATCGACTACTTCTTTAAATTCTTTTCACAATACATTAAAACGTTTTTATGACGTCATGATACCGTACTCTTTATAGTACGTTGATAACTTCGTCAACTTATGACTTCGTCATTATACATCATACCATAGCGGTTTGTTGATCCTATGTTCACATCCCACCAGGTTCAATTGCATTAACAACTCCATCTTTTTACCATCCTTGCATCAAATGCACGGATGATATACAATTCATTTTGATCTTTTAAATCAATTTCTGTCTAGCCAAAGCAATTGGCATATACATACAAAACATTGCTCTTTTAAAATCCATTGGTTCAAAAAATTGAACCAATTCTTTCTTTTTCAGAATGTACATTTCAGCACGATTTGAATAAACTTCGAAATCTAGCATAGCTAGAGGATTTGGAATATCCTATTCTCCATCTTCTTTCATTGTCTTTCTGCGACAATACTTAATCTTTTATAGCACCTTCAATGCTAAGTCTACTAAAAATACTTCGTTTTCAATCTAAACATTCCTATACCTTAGTACAGTCCATCAACTTACCACACATTATGAGTTTAGGAACTTTCCACAATAGTATGAGTTTAAGAACATCCAGACAGACCTTAGGCATCCATTCGCTGAGACGTTCGAAAACATACCATATTATTATGAGTCACAAACTTACCATAATTATGAGTTTCAAGAACTCGCACCTACCTTATCGTTCTCTACCTATCAAGTATATACATGAGACAAGATTCGCCTTCTCGCCATATACATCTTAATAGCGCGACCAATTCCAATGATTATTGTAACGCTCGAGAAAATCAGATTTTTATGACAATTAAATTTTTATTTGATTATGTGAATTAAATGAATTTAATTGAATTTTTTTTTGTGAGTAAGCTATGTGAAGGTCGTTCTATGACCTAGAATGTGCCAACGTGGTTAGTATTCTGACTACGTGTTAGAAATAATTGCTTGGAATTTCCAAGATGAAAATAATTGTTTTCCGAGAAATTTCCGTAAAAACACTATTCATCCGTTTCTGTCGGGGAATTAGTTTGAAATTCCGAGAAACGCGTAATGATAGTATATCGTGATAAGATGGAATATCTGATAATATTTCATTTATGACAAACACAGTTTTTGCCTGCGGACTTAAAACCTAAGGGTTGAGTATATTGATTTCCGAGAAGGAAATAATATGCGTAGGAGGAATGACGTTAGGGTTAAGGCGAGTGTTATGCATTTGGTGATACTATTTATTATCTATATATAATACGTTGGGTAAATACGAAGTACAATACCATTACTGTACGAGTAGTATACAGAAATAATACGTGAATTGTACGTATATGATACGATTCGTACTATAAAATCAAGTTAAGACTTAATGACTAATTCATTTGAGTTGGATTATTAATTAATCCAATCATTTGAATGATCAAGGCCCAATGATAATTTAGTTAAGCCCAATTCATTAAAACCGAATCGTGGGTCGAACCGGTGGGTCACCAAATGGGTAAAACGCATGGGGCAACCCATGGGATGTCACATAAGGTGGTGGGCCGGCCACCTTGGTGTGGAAGCCAAGCATAAGGCTTGGTCACCAAGTGTTTTACTTGGTGACCACACATGAATAGTTAGGAGGTGGTGGTTTAAAGTCCAAATTTCCCTCCATTCTAATTTCTATAAATAGAAAGCTAGGTTGAATCATTTGGGGAGTTTTGAACTTGCCAACCTTTGATTATTTGAGAGAGAAAGAGAGCTAGACTTATAAATTATACACATTGGAAGCTTTAACTTCTATTCTTCCATGAGATTGCTCAAGAGTTCTTAAGGTATAATCCTTACCTTTCATCTCCATCTCTTTTAGATTTTCTTTCATTTTAGAAAATCATGGAGGGGTTGTATATGTCATGAGTGAGGAGTTCAAGATGACTTACCATAGATTCAATCTCTATAAGTCATGAGATTATAAAAATAATAAGGTTTAATATAGTTTTGAACCATGAAAATATTGATAGTTGAGATCAATTGTTGATAAACAATTGAGCTCCATCAATACGTTAGTATATGCATCCTGTTTGGTTAGGATGTAGATATGAAATCCATGGAATATTCCATGTGATTTGGCTTAGAGAACATTAGTAACGAAGTTATGGAAAATTTTACAAAAATAGACGTTAAACGTCGAAAACGTAGAAATTCTGAATTGGTAGTCGAAAGTTGCCATGAGACTTAAAAACTTTGGTTTTCAATGTGAACATGTGAGATAGGGTGATTAAGAGTTGTGGGTTTGAGAATCGTCGGATTCCGACTTAGAACGAAGAAAATGAGCATTAAATGCTCATTAACGTTTACGAAAGTATATAAAATGAACTCAATAGTGAATTATGAGTTAACAGATTCGAAAGTGTTGAATTCTTATATAAACACATAAAGGATGTAATTCCGGACTTATTGGAATTTGAATGGGTCAATTCAGATATAAAACGAACAAATTAGGAAGCCGGGAGTTTCGTTAGAAAACCAAAATTGGTTTATTAGCTGGGTGCCTGAGACTTCATTGTATGACAAAAAAAACAGTACAAAGTAAAGTGGTGGCAGCTTACCAGACTCTACCGAAAGTACCACCGCTAACTAGCTATGCAATGGCCACTAAAATACAAAGGATGCTTGCGCCATGATCTGATAAAGTGGAAAAAAGTTGACCAAGTTAGGTTTAAACTCCAGTTGTTTAGAGACCTACCTGAGTTGTGTTTATATACTCAATAAATGTACTAAGACTAATCCTATATTACCTATACTAAGGTATATGGTATGACACTTAGGAATGTAATTCATGTTAACAAGATATGTACAATGAACAAAGTTGGTACCTTATCAACAATGTTTGAGTCCGGTTAATAAACGTCAGTTGAGTGATAAACCGGGACGAAGGGTGATAAGTCATGTTGACTTTAATAAAGATGTTATGTTAACAAAGACATAGAAGAGAAAGAAGCTTGTAGGAACAATGTGAATAGTTATTTGATAGCTAATTACAGTGTGCTATGTGAATATATCATGTAGATTCTGTAAAGGCTGTGGTTAGTCGAGTAAGTTATTTGAAGACGCTGAAAGACAAGTTTTCTTAACGCTTGTCTAACTTCCATGTTAGCTAAGTTTTATGTGATTCATTGAACTGAATTGCAAGAATTATTTTAAAGAAAGGGTCGATGCCAGATTTTAACTCGGCTAGACTATTCGTGAGATATAGATTGATTATTATTAATATCATTCTATATAGAAATGTTAACTATCCTATGCCAAGTAATTGGTACGGACGTGTAGGTAAGGTTTGTCTATGAACAAACAAAAGTATTTTTCATCGATTATTCAATGGGCACGCGAGTTTGCCAAAAATATTGAATGTAAATACGTTTAATGAATGAGTGTTGATCAACATAGAGTACTATAGGTTGATCACCTAGAAGTGCTTGTAAGTTATACGGATGAACGGCCTTAGTGCTGTGGACTCCTTTTCAAGTATGAAAACTGAAATTTACTGTTCATGGTCTATCGACCGGTTTAGAATTCCTAATCTATTCTATACTTTGGGAATTGAGGTTATGAACTGTTAACGTATTATTGATTCATAATGATTCATAACTATTGTTCAGTTATGTTGTAATTGTTATATAATTCATGAATGTGGTATTCCTCTTATCCTTGATTAAACTTGCCGAGCTGTCATGCTCACTTCTTGCGTGAATTATATAACTGCAGTTAAAGATGAACGTATTGTGAATACCAAGAAAGATAAGGGCAAAGCTAAGTTGGATGCTTAGGCATTGTGTAATAGTTAGTAAGTTTGTATGTATTATACATTATGAACAATGAACGATGTAACCGGTTTATGAACCTGGGAAGGTTTATACTTTGATTGTAATAAGAAGATAGTAATTACCTTTATTTTGTTGTATTTCAATGGAATGATTGTATGGATGTTAGTATAGTGGAGCACCATATGTCGGGTTGGAAGATACCCGAATTTGGGGGCATCACAGGTTGGTATCAAAGCCTTAGGTTATAAAACTTAAGGGGTGGGGGGTGGGGGGGGGGGGGGGAGGAAACCTTAGGCTAATAACCTTGTAAGGAAGGTAAAGTCCAAGGAATGAAATTCAAGTCCATTGAATTAAGAAGATATTGAGATAACTCAGTATCGAAGGAATTAAAAGATGAAAATTAATCTTAAAGATATTAAATGTGATTTGTGCTTATACTATTGTTTATTATGTACTAATCAACGTGTTATGTGTTTGTAGATGTCAATCGATAGCTTGATGTTTAGAAAGCGTGGAAATGATAAGTGAGGACTCGAGTTAACAAGTTGAGATTGTACCGATGCCGATTGGCGAGAAGTGCAAATAGTTGTACTAGAAGACTCAGACATTGAGGAGTACATCTCTGAGGAGGAATACTCTGAGGAGACTATGGGATTAGCATCATACCTTAACGAGATGCTAGATGTGGAGGAGGAAATGGAGGTGACATCGATTAAAACGGTTTTACTTACTCAGGAGCCAGCATCTCTGGATGTAACTAGAGCATTGTATCTGTCAGTGTTGGATAGGAATGTGCATTTGCGTACTAAGGTAGAGGCACAGATTGAGGAGATAACTGCCTTATATGAGGTGAAAGAATCTGCAGAGGCAGACTTTGAGTCAGAGCACGATGAGAAAGTGCTTATGACTGATAAGGCTCGTAACTATAAGGATAAGGTCCTTGAGCTACAAAAGAAACTGGTTGAGAAAGACTCGAAAATAACTAGGATGTCATACATCCATGAATGCGCTCATGAGGATTTCAAGCTGAAAATTGCTTGTTATTCTATTGAGTTCGGGCAGACTCGACATACCATAAGCCAAGATATAGTGTCGATTCTGGAAAATCAGAAATATGAAAATGCCGTTCGACAATGTTAGTAGATCGCTAAATCTTTTTGGTATATAAGTAGTGACGCAAAACCCTCTTTTGTATAACTAAGGGTAGTCTTTTTGTAAATCCCAATTTTTGTATAAGGCAATCGCGGGATAGTATGTAATAGCTTTTGGCTAAGGGAACATTATGTAAATAGTTTTGACTATGAAAGCATATTTATATAATGAAGTTTTTATTTAACATGTTTGTTGTGGTAGGAATGGTTGTTATTGATTTAAAATGATAACCGAGTAGTTAAATAGATAATAACAAAGCTTTATTTATTTAATCAGAATTATGCCGCCGAGAAGGAGACAACGGAACCAAGAGGCCGAGTCTCATAATGAAAATCAAGGGGGTCCTAACAACCTTATGCAAGAGTTCATTAATTTATTAACGGCTGCATTTAACCAAGTGGGGGTGGGATTCCTGTAGCTCCTGGGGTAGCAAGAACAACTACCTTTAAGGACTTTAAAAGTGTGGGTCCTCCCGAGTTCCGAGGAACGACGGATCAACTAGAAGCCCAGACATGGATTAGAGAGATTGAAAAGGCGGTTATGATAACAAACATAGGTGAGGCGCAAAAGACTTCTTTTGCAACTTACATGATAAAGGGGGAAACCAACTACTGGTGGGAAGCTCACCAGGGTGGGGCTAGGATAGAGGCTGTTACGTGGGAACAGTTTAAGAAGGTTTTCTTCGAGAACTATTTCCCTACTAGCATGCAGGGTAGGATGGAAATTAAGTTCCTATAACTTAAGCGAGGGGATATATGAGTTTCCCGATATCCATGCCAAGTTTAACGAATTGGCGAGATTTGCTCCACATCAGGTGGATATGGAAGAAAGAAAGGCGCGCAGATTTGAGCAGGGCTTAAAACCCTGGCTCTATAGTAGGATATCTGTTTTCTAGAGTGCTTCCTACGGGACCATTCTGGAGAAGGCGATAATAGCTGAAAGTGGTGGTGAGGCTTTGTCTTAGTACCACAAAGAGCGGAAGATTAAGAGTAAGTTAGAAGGAGGTAATAAGGCTGAAGTTGCCAGCGGAAGCGACAACTTGCCAAAGAGGAAGAGTTTTAACCACAGGAATACGGGGTAAGCGAGGAGATCCCAAACGGAGGACGGAAGCATGTAAGACATGCGGAAAATCTCATATTGGAGTCTGTTTAAAGAGGAAAGCAGTATGTTACAACTGTGGGCAGGAGGGGCATTTGTCACCCAACTGTCCTAACCCTAAATAGAACCAAAGGTGTTTTGTCTGTGGGTCAATGGACCACATGGCAAGAAATTTCTCAAAGAAGGGTTTAGAGGTGAATAAGAGTTCTGGTAGTGGTAAATTAGCCATTACTTGACCAACACCATCAGTGGGTAGAACCTCAGCTCGTACGTTTAATATGATTGTTAAAGATGCGGTTGCATCAACAGATGTGGTAGCAGGTATCATTCCGGTCAATTAGATAAATGCTTATGTGCTATTTGACTCGGGTGCTACTTATTCTTTTATAGCATATGAATTTGCTAGCGATTAGGTTTAATTCACGAGAAGTTACCTATACCTTTAGACGTTAAGGTAGCAAACGAAGAGATAATCCCCATTGAACATATTCATAAGAACTGTCGCGTGGAAATTAGAAGGAATAAGTTATCGGTAGATTTGGTACCGATAAGGCTAAAAGAATTAACGTAATTCTTGGTATGGATTGCTAGGTGAACCATAAGGCGATTATAGATTTCCATAGGAAAAGTGTAAACCTTCGGCTTTCTAAGAAAACCAAGGTAGTGTTCTTCGGTAGTAATTCACCGAGACGCTCTTGTTGTTTGTCTATGACACAATCTAGGAAGATGTTGAGAAAAGGGTGTGTAGGTTATCTGTGCCATGTTGTGGATACCCAAACAGTGGGAACATCCTTGGATCAGATACCTATTGTGCAAGAGTTCGCAGAAGTATTTCCGGAGGAATTACCGGGTATTCCACTGGACAGGGAGATGGAATTTGTAATTGATCTGTTACCTGGAACGACACCAATTTCAAGGGCACCATATCGAATGGCGCTAGTTGAAATGAAGGAGTTAATGGTTCAATTACAAGAACTATTAGATAGGAAGTACATTCAACCAAGTGTGTCTCCTTGGGGAGCACCAGTGTTGTTTGTAAAGAAGAAGGATGGGTCGTTAAGGCTTTGTATCGACTATTGAGAGTTGAACAACTTAACGATTAAGAATAGATACCCTTTGCCCAGGATCGATGATTAGTTGAAAGGGGCAAAGTATTTTTCTAAAATAGACTTGCGGACGGGGTATCATCTGTTAAAGGTAAGGAAGGAAGATGTACCTAAGACGGCGTTCAGAACTCGTTATGGTCATTACGAGTTTCTGGTAATGTCGTTTGGATTGACTAATGCGCCAGCCGTATTTATGGATATGATGAACAGAGTGTTCAAATAATATTTGGACAAGTTTGTCGTAGTGTTCATTGATGATATTCTAGTCTATTCAAAGACGTCAAAAGATCATTCAGAACATTTAAGAATACTGTTGGAGACACTACGGAAGGAGAAGTTGTATGCAAAATTCATAAAGTAAGAATTTTGGCTTGAGAGGGTGCAGTTTCTAGGGCATGTTATTGATAAAGATGGCATTTTCGTAGATCCGGCAAAAGTAGAAGCAGTTAACGAATGGGAGCAACCGAAAACGCCAACTGAGGTTCGGAGTTTTCTGCGGTTAGCGGGATACTATAGAAGGTACATTCCGGACTTTTCTAAATTAGCTACTCCGTTAACAAATCTGACAAGAAAATCGGTGAAGTATGTGTGGACTGAAAAATGTGAGAACAATTTTCAAGAGTTGAAGAAAAGGTTAAATGAGGCACCTGTATTGTCCTTACCAGACGATACAGGAAATTTTGTAGTGTATAGCGATGCTTCGCATAAAGGACTGGGTGGCATGCTCATGCAGCATGGCAAGGTCATTGCGTATACGTCACGTCAATTGAAGGATTATGAGAAGGTCTATCCTACTCATGACCTAGAATTGGTAGCTGTAGTTTTTGCCCTAAAGATGTAGAGGCATTATCTTTATGGTGAGAAATGTGAGATATACACGGACCACAAAAATCTGAAATATATCTTCATACAGAAGGAGTTGAACATGAGACAGAGAATGTGGTTAGAGTTAATAAAAGATTATGATTGTGATATTTTCTATCATCCGGGAAAATCAAATGTAGTAGCCGATGCGTTAAGTAGGAAGGGTAGAGAGAAATTATCAATGTTAACGACTCAGAATGAGTTGGTAACAGCGATGGCAAAAATGGAGCTAGAAGTTAAGTTACCAGAAGAAGCAGTAGAGATGTTATTTTCTATGGAAACTCAACCTACTATAGTGGAGCGGGTTAGGGGAGTACAATTGAGTAATGAGGAGTACAAGCAAATGCAGAAGAGGATAGAAGATGAAGAAAAGACTGAGTATAACCTCGATAAAGAGGGATTACTTCGTTTTGAGGGAAGAATTTGGGTTCCTAATGATCCCAAATTTAAAGAAGAAATTATGATGGAGGCCCATAGTTTGAGGTACTCGATACATCCCGGTAGTACTAAGATGTATCAAGACCTTTTGGTGGCCAAATATGAAGAGGGAGATAGCAGAATATATTAGTAGGTGCTTAACTTGTCAAAATGTTAAGGCTGAACATCAACGATCGAGCAGGTTGTTACAACCGTTAGAAATTCCAGAGTGGAAGTGGGAGCACATCACGATGGACTTTGTGGTGGGACTTCCAGCAACAAGAAAAGGATACGATGCTATTTGGGTGATAGTGGATCGATTGACGAAATCAGCTCATTTTCTACCAATAGGAGTTAGGTATAACCTAAATAAGTTAGCTAAGCTGTATGTCAAGGAAATTATTTCCAGACATGGAGTGCCTGTTTCGATTGTGTCAGATCGTGACCCACGATTCACATCGAACTTTTGGAGAAGTTTGGAAGAGCAAATGGGAACACATTTAAGATTGAGTACGGCGTATCATCCTCAGACGGATGGTCAGAGTGAGCGGACAATTCAAACACTTGAAGATATGTTAAGATCTTGCGTTATGGATTTGAAAGGGAGTTGGGACGAATATCTACCGTTGGTGGAATTTTCGTACAACAACAATTTTCACGCTAGTATTGGCATGCCGCCTTACGAAGCGTTGTATAGAAGGAAGTGCCGAACTCCATTGTGTTGGGATGAGGTGGATGAACGTCGGATGTTGGGACCTGAGATGGTACAACAGACGGCAGACATGGTGAAGTTAATACGTACTCGACTAGTTGCGACTCAAGACCGACAAAGGAAGTATGCAGATCCTCATAGGGAAAATAGAGAATTCGATGTAGGATCTTTTGTTTTTCTGAAAGTATCGCCTTGGAAGGGGAATATACATTTTGGAAAAAAAGGAAAGTTAAGTCCAAGGTTTGTAAGGCCTTTTGAGATTTTAAGAAGGATAGGGGAAGTAGCTTATGAAGTAGCTTTACCTCCAGAGATGGAACGCATTCATAATGTGTTTTATGTGTCAGTGTTGCGTCCTTATAAACCGGACTATAACCACGTGATAGATATGAATCTATTCAGATAGAGAAGGACTTGTCCTATGAGGAACTTCCAATTCAAATTATTGATAGGAAGGAACAAGTTTTAAGAAATAAGGTAATACCTTTCAGTGAAGGTGTTATGGAGAAACCACAATGCTGAAGAAGCAACGTGGGAGCTCGAAAGTAAAATGAAGGAATATTTTCCTCATTTGTTTATGTAATTATAAGCTAAGATTAGGGGACAGAATCCTTATAAAGATTGTGAATTATAGAGAAAATTGAATTTTATGACAATTTAATTTTATTTGATTATGTGAATTAAATGAATTTAATTGATTTTTTTGTGAGTAAGCTATGTGAAGGTCGATTTCATGATGACCTAGAATGTATATAACGTGGTTAGTATTCGACTATGTGTTTGAAATAATTGTTTGGAATTTCCAAGATGAAAATAATTGTTTTTCAGAAATTTTAAAGTAAAAACACTATTCATCCGTTTACATTTGGGGAATTAGTTTGAAATTCCGAGAAACGCGTAATGATAGAATATCGTGATAAGATGGAATATCTGATAATATTTCATTTATGACAAACGCAGTTTTTGCCTGTGGATTTAAAACCTAATGGTTGAGTATATTGATTTCTGAGAAAGAAATAATATGCGTAGGAGGAATGGCGTTAGGGTTAAGGCGAGTGTTATGCATTTGGTGATACTATTTATTATCTATGTATAATAGGTTGGGTAAATACGAAGTACAATACCATTACTATACGAGTAATATACCGAAATAATACGTGAATTGTACGTATGTGATACGATTCGTACTATAGAATCAAGTTAAGACTTAATGACTAATTCATTTGAGTTGGATTATTAATTAATCCAATCATTTGAATGACCAAGGCCCAATGATAATTTAGTTAAGCCCAATTCATTAAAACCCAAGGCAGGTGGAATTGAGGCAGGTGGGTCACCAAATGGGTAAAACCCATGGGGCAACCCATGGGATGTCACATAAGGTGGTGGGCCGGTCACCTTGTTGTGGAAGCCAAGCATAAGGCTTGGTCACCAAGTGTTTTACTTGGTGACCACACATGAATAGTAAGGAGGTGGTGGTTTAAAGTCCAAATTGCCCTCCATTCTAATTTTTATAAATAGAAAACTAGGTTCAATCATTTGGGGAGTTTTGAACTTGCCAACCTTAGATTATTTGAGAGAGAAAGAGAGCTAGACTTATAAATTATACACTTTGGAAGCTTTAACTTCTATTCTTCCAAGAGATTGCTCAATAGTTCTTAAGGTATAATCCTTACCTTTCATCTCCATCTCTTTTAGATTTTCTTTCATTTTAGAAAATCATGGAGGGGTGGTATATGTCATGAGTGAGGAGTTGAAGATGACTTACCATAGATTAAATCTCTAAAAGTCACGAGATTATAAAAATAATAAGGTTTAATATAGTTTTGAACCATGAAAATATTGATAGTTGAGATCGATTGTTGATAAACAATTGAGCTCCATCAATACGTTAGTATATGCATCTTGTTTTGTTAGGATGTAGATATGAAATCCATGGAGTATTCCATGTGATTTGGCTTAGAGAACATTAGTAACGAAGTTATGGAAAATTTTACGAAAATAGACGTTAAACGTCAAAAACGTAGAAAGTCCGTATTGGTAGTCGAAAGTTGCCGTGAGACTTGAAAACGTTAGTTTTCAATGTCAACATGTGAGATATGGTGATTAAGAGTTGTGGGTTCGAGAATCGTTGGATTCCGACTTAGAACGAAGAAAACGAGCATTGAACGCTCATTAACGTTTACGAACGAATATAAAATGAACTCAATAGTGAATTATGAGTTAACAAATTTGAACGTGTTGAATTCTTATATAAACACGTAAAGGATGTAATTCCTGACTTGTAGGAATTCGAATGGGTCAATTTGGATGTAAAACAAACAAATTAGGAAGCCGGGAGTTTCGTTAAAAAACCAAATCTGGTTTGGCCAACTGGTGCACAAACTTCTAAATGCAATACCAAAAACCGATACAAAATGGTGAAGCATATGCAGACTTCGGCACGAGTACCACCTAACTTAACTAGCATGGCTACTAAAATACAAAGGATCTTGCATGCGTACATCCGGTAGTGGAAAAAAAAGTTACCCAAGTTAGGTTTAAACTCCAGTTGTTTAGAGACCTACCTGAGTTGTGTTTATATACTCAATAAATGTACTAAGACTAATCCTATATTACCTATACTAAGGTATATGGTATGAAACTTAGGAATGTAATGCATGTTAACAAGATATGTATAATGAATAAAGTTGGTACCTTATCAACAATGTTTGAGTCCGGTTAATAAACGTCAGTTGAGTGATAAACTGGGACGAAGGGTGATAAGTCATGTTGACTTTAATAAAGAAGTTAAGTTAACAAAGACATAGAAGAGAAAGAAGCTTGTAGGAACAATGTGAATAGTTATTTGATAGCTAATTACGATTGTCTTTATGTGAATATATCATGTAGATTCTATAAAGGTCGTGGTCGATCGAGTAAGTTATTTGAAAGGCTTATTTGAAAGGCAAGTTTTCTTAACGCTTATCTAACTTCCATGTTAGCCAAGTTTTATGTGATTCGTTGGCTGAATTGCAAGACTTGTTTTAAAGAAAGGGTCGATGCCAGATTTTAACTCGGCTAGACTATTCGTAAGATATAGATTGATTATTATTCCTATCATTCTATATAGAAATGTTAACGCTATCCTATGCCAAGTAATTGGTACGGACGTGAAGGTAAGGTTTGTCTATGAACAAACAAAAGTATTTTTCATCGATTATTCGATGGGCACGCATGAGTTTGCCAAAAATATTGAGCGTAAATACGTTTAATGAATGAATGTTGATCAACATGAGAGTACTATAAGTTTGATCACCTAGAAGTGCTTGTAAGTTATACGGATGAAACGACCTTAGTGCTGTGGACTCCTTTTTAAGTATGAAAACTAAAATTTACTGTTCATAGTCTATCGACCGGTTCAGAATTTCTAATCTATTCTATACTTTGGGAATTGAGGTTATGAACTGTTAACGTATTATTGATTCATAATAATTCATAACTATTGTTCAGTTATGTTGTAATTGTTATATAATTCATGAATGTGGTATTCGTGTTATCCTTGATTAAACTTGCTGAGCTGTCATGCTCACTTATTGCGTGAATTATATAACTGCAGTTAAAGATGAACGTACTGTGAATGCCAAGAAAGATAAGGGCAAAGCTAAGATGGATGCTTAGGCATTGTGTAATAGTTAGTAAGTTTGTATGTATTATACATTATGAACAATGAACGATGTAACTGGTTTATGAACCTGGGAAGGTTTATACTTTGATTGTAATAAGAAGATAGTAATTACCTTCATTTTGTTGTATTTCAATGGAATGATTGTATGGATGTTAGTATAGTGGAGCACCATATGTCGGGTTGGAAGATAAACTGAGCAGTTGTTACACTAAAGTATAAACCTCTGCCCATAACAAAGGTTCATACAACTCAGCCATCACATGAGTCCTCAATTAAAATCTTACAACTTCTAAATTTCTCTTTACTTAATACGAATTTTCTTTAATTCGTATGTTATCCTTTACAACTCAATCCGAGTTCTTCTTCCCGTACTACTTCGTAGTACCATTCATTCATAGCATTAGCTATAAATCATTCATCGTTTAACAACTCATCTGTTAGTACGATTTACTATTATCACGTGGTGATCTTCTTCCTTAATCGTTTAACTCAACGATTTTCTTATCCTCTTCTCTATGATTATAGTCTTAGGTACACATACCTAAAAGTTATAACTTATAGCTTTGATACCAACCTGTGACTCCCCGAAATCCGGGCTACTTTCAGACCCGAACTCCGTGTATAACTATTCCATTTCCTTCCAAACATACTTCATTATATAGCTAAATATAATGACATACATTCTCAAATCCCAGGTTCTCGAAACCTTAGAACCTCTTTCATTACAGATAATGATAATTGCATTATTCTTTTCATCTTACATGAGTGACTTTCATCCGCCACCAAGGATACATAACTGTTCATTAAACTAATCTATAGTTTAATTCTATCGTTCTATATTACAAGTCTTCACTTGCTCTTCACGCACAATCATTTACTGAATGACACTTCGTCTGGATATCGATCAACTTGATCTTTACGGGATCCTTAAGTTTTTTCTAACATCGTTCGCTGAAAATGATTTTCATTTCAAACAAGTGTGAGCATTCAATTGCCCAGCAAGTCATAAAAGTTGAACAAACACATTCAAGAGTTTAAACATTTTTCAAAACTTCGATAACCGAACAAAGGTTATGAAGCAGCTTGAATAATAGGAATAGTCTCGATTCCTATCATCTTTAAACATTCATGACATACTCTTTACTCTACTTTCATTCTTCTACCTTTTTCCATACATATCATGTCTGGCTAGAATCATTAGCACAGACTTAACAATAATGGTTCATGTATAAACCGAGCATACTTGTATTAAACAGCTCAATCATAGAACAGTTCATCTCAAAGAAACACCGAAGTGTTCAAATTGTGGCACAAGGCCTCATACATTCTACCACCTTGTACAAATATCGCACATTCGCACATAGACAGAACTTCTGAAGTTCAACATCTGAGATGTTTAAGAAACTAGCATTCATATAGCATGAATGAAGTTAGAAAACTTGCCTTACGCACAACTACATCTTATGATGAACTGCTCATTCCAAATCCCTATATAACACATAAGGAAATAACACGTACACCAATTAGTCATATACTTGACTTACGCATTGGTTTACTTAACTTTACTTCTTAGGGCTCACGTTCTTGCAATATAAGCTTACGCGACTAACTTTCATTACCGGTTTACGTCTTCATGACCTACGAAGATGTCTTACTCAAAGCATTCATCATCTTTGATGATTTTGCATTCTTATCTTCTTCTTATAACTTTTCTAGTATTCAGCGTACATCACTTCTCTGCTAGTAGTCCATATGGTACTATGAGTGGTTTCCCACAAACAACCAACAAACAAGTTCCCGTCTCATCTACACTGCCCACACAGTGAGTTAGATCGGTTGCAAGTTTTGTATATACCTTCACTCTCTAAAGGAATTGTTTAGCCCAGCTCCCATATGTCAACCATCAAAGGTTACGATTGTACCATAACCTAAACTCATCTTAACTTATTCGAACTATTAAACTTTAACGTCCATTAAGTCAACTTCTTATTCCTTACAGCTTTCTGGCAACAAAATGCCATACCTCAGGACTCATTTCTTATCGTCTAAGTCATACAGTCTTTTGTATACTCGGAACGATCATTCAATGTCAATACTATGAGATCATGTGACACCCCCAAATCCTGGTACTTCATTTCCACAGGATTCAGTGTTCACTTAATCAAAACATTCATTTATAACTACCCAATTATAATAAAATTGAATAATAAAAACCTGCCCATATATGATTAAACTCAAATAAAAATCTCCGTAGGTTGTCTAACCTTTAACAACAATCATTCAAATGCGGAAATTGAATAAACTTCATTACAATCTTTAAACCAAAGTCTAATAATAATACTATCAAATCTATTAAAAGTCTTCAGTACTTGTTCATCTTTCCTTTTTCTTTAGTGGTGCTAGGTACGTCACCAGTTTCAACTTTAGCAGTAAGAAATTTTACAGGCAAGAGTGAGCAAACAAGGCCCACTTGAAATAACAATAAATAAATCTTTAAACTTTTACATCAATTGCTAATACTAGGCTCAATAGAATTGAACGATATATTCTATTAACTTTCTGAAAATTGTAACATTCACTGAGGGTCTAATGACCACGAATCATGTCCACAGTTATAAGTAATCTTTCAACTTTAACTTTAACAGTCATAAGACTATAAGGACTCCACGTACTTAGGGGGATCAACCCTTCGTACAATGTATTGTGCACAACCATTTCAACGCTAAGCGTAAACCTCTATTAAAAGAGTTGTTCATCTTAGTATTTAGAATACAAGTCCGCACCAAAGTAAGTTTGGTTTGGATAAGCTTTCAAGGAAATTTGGAATTTAACGAACATCAACTAAGGAGTAGTTGAATAAGACCAATAACACTATACTACAGAATAATAGTGTTTGAATCAATCATAGTAACTAAAGTCATGCATTAGGAAAAATCTAATAGCATACAATTTGAATAAATATAGCATACCTTGCTTGAACAATACTAAGTCAAGGTTAATTAGGATTGAATACTAAACATGCATAGCAATTCAGTTATGCATGTTAATCAATAATTGAAATACAAGAATAACTTGTTCAACATCAAACCAAAGTTTAGACCACTTACATCATTATAAGATAATCGAATTGAAAACAATAATTAGCTAAATAAGACAAAGGATTAGAAAACTTGCATCGTCATGAGTAACTAGATACAATGACTTACTCAATCTTAGAAAATCTAGCTCTATGAAAGTGTAGAAGTAGCAACTTACAACAATTGTAATTGAATGTGAAAACAATAATGTACCAAATGAAATTAAACTCGCACAATGAAGTTTTGAGTTAGAAAACTTGCCTTGCTCGTAGACTAAACCGAATTAATTTGAATCACAATATCCTATATACAGATGTCATCGGGACATAGTTAGTCATTATAACATAACTAATACATTCATCACATAGGTTTGATTATTTAATCACATAATCAACTTATAACACCAGTTAATCCTTAATAACATAATTATTCATAGTATAGAAATACTAAAATCTATATTTTACAGTCCTACTATCATCACAAAAATGTTTTCTTAAAATTTCGTGTACAAAAAGTACACTCGCGTCGAGACCATTTGCTAATCAAGATTGCAAGGCCACGATTTACACGTGGCTTTATGACTATGGCATGGTGATGGTGATATTTGTGATTGCCATGAAGCGTACTATTAGGGGGCAAGATGCTGATGAAAGCTCATAGTTCATCGACATGACTTCAATGACGATGCGAGAAAAAGCCAAATTAGCCTAAAAGCTCGAATCTAATAGACTGATTATCATGTAATTTACATATAGACTTCATATAAACATATTGTGAAGACTTCTAACATGTTTATACTCATAAAATAACACAAACATCAAATATACAACACCCAATTTCAATGTTCTTGGCAAAACTCCATTTTTTATACTTTCAATGAAAATTAACACTGTGATTTTGTTTTTCAAACAAAACAGTAAATTCAAAACATCATGATTATGATTTTACATACTCTATCAATTCTAACAATGAATTTATCAATTTAACAACAAATAAAACCTTAATTTCTACTTTTAACTAAGCCATATTATATATATATATTTTCATATGAATCACTGTGATATATTTCTTCACAATTTACATACATACACAAAGTAATTGATTATAATCATACATAATCTCTCAACAAAATAGTTTTACAACAACAATCATCATCTAAAGCTATATACACAAGAATTCATCATCCATAATTATTTACTGAGAGAACTCTTTGGAGAAGAAAATTAACTTTAAAATAAAATACAAGGATTAATATCCTACCTTTGATTAAGAGGATGATACTCTAGAATTTAGAAGAAAATGGTTATGATTACAATCTTCTTTTCTCCAATTCTTTTCTCATTTTCTCTAAGTTTCTCTCAACTTTTCTCTATATATTTTCTTCTTCTTCTTTTCTTCAACTCGAGCCTTCTTCTCTTCCTAACTCTAACTACGTAATAAAAATATAACGTTTATGATATAATATCTATTAATGATATAATATAAATATAGATATAATTATATCAGTTATATTTTGTTTGAAAATCAAAAGCCATAAGGCTTGTTTGGCTAAGCTAATAAAATAACCCTTTAATCCTTACACCTTGTTTGGTAAAATGAATTAAAACAAATAGATTAATCCTTATACCTTGTTTGATAAAACACTATTAGATTAAAGACTTATTATGCAATAAGACATGTTTGGCAAAACTAAATTAAACTCCCTTAATTTATTTTAATAACTCCTTTATAGCAAGATTATTTGTCACACTTCTATTTAATTAAATAATCAATTTAATCAATTCAAATATTAATCTATTAAATTACTTTAATACATAAATTATTATCACAAAACTATAATTTCTTTATAATTATAATTTTCTTTAACCAACTAATATTTTAAATTACAATTTCCCATTTAAAATATTATAATTTATTTAAATCACTATAAGCTCTCTAGCTTACTTATTAAATTACATTGGTATATAATCTCATAACAATTAATTTACTTAGCTCCTTAATTATTTATTCAACAAATAATTAACTAAACCACATCAACTCAAATTGCCATATAATTCAATAAATATTTAATATTGCAAATAAATATTTAATATTTAATATTTAATATTTAATTATTTATTCAACAAATAATTAACTAAATCACATCAACTCAAATTGAACAATTATTTATTTAATAATAAATATATCCATTAAATATTTATATAAATCAATAAATATTTAATATTACACTTTAAAATTCTGGAATGTTACATCATTCCGTCCTTACAAGGATTCTATCCTCAGAATCACAACTTAAACAAATCATTCGTTACATTCTTCCCTACTTACAAAGATTCTGTCCCCATAATCGAAGACACAGATTAAACAAATAACTTAGGGTACTCTTTCAACATTTTCTCTTCGAGTTCCCACGTAGCTTCTTCAGCGTTGTGGTTCCTCCATATCACCTTCACAGAAGGTATCACTTTATTCCTGAGCACTTGTTCTTTCCTGTTGACTATCTGGATAGGAACCTCTTCATAAGACAAATCTTTCTCGAACTGCAACGGTTCGCACTCGATCACATGTTTGTAGTCGGGTTTATATGGTCGTAACAACGAAATGTGAAAAACATTATGAATGTTTTCCAACTCTGGAGGTAGAGCTACCTCGTAAGCCACTTCTCCCACTCTTCGCAGCACTTCAAAGGGTTCAATAAACCTCGGGCTTAGCTTTCCTTTTTTACCGAAATGAATTTTCCCCTTCCAAGGAGAAACTTTTAGGAATACAAAAGTTCCTACGTCGAATGCACGATCTTGTCTGTGTTGATCAGCATACTTTTTCTGTCTATCTTGGGCTGCTACTAATCTTGTCCTAATGAGTTTAACAACGTCGGTTTTTGTTGTACGATTACGGTCCTAACGATTTGGCGTTCACTCGTCTTCATCCCAAAGACAGGTGGAGTTCTGCATTTTCTGCCGTACAATGCCTCGTAAGGTGGCATGCCGATGCTCACGTGATAACTGTTGTTGTAAGCAAATTCCACCAACGGTAATTGTTCTTCCTAGCTTCCTTTAAAGTCCATAACACATGCTCTCAGCATATCTTCCAATGTCTGAATTGTTCGTTCGCTTTGGCCATCTGTTTGTGGATGATAAGCCGTACTCATTCGCAACTGTGTCCCCATGCATTCTTGTATTCTCTTCTAGAAATTTGATGTGAATCGTAGATCTCTATCGGACACAATTGATACTGGCACTCCATGCCTCGAAACGATCTCTTTAATGTACAATCTTGCCAACTGATCAAGATTGAATCTAATCTTTATTGGTAGAAAGTGTGCTGATTTCGTTAGTCTGTCCACTATCACCCAAATCGCATCGCATCCTCTTTGAGTAGTTGGAAGACCCACCACAAAATCCATCGTGATGTGTTCCCACTTCCATTCCTGTATTTCCAACGGTTGGAGTAATCCGCTGGGTCTTTGATGTTCGGCTTTTACTCTCTTACATGTCAAGCATTTCGCTACGCATTTAGCAACATCCCTTTTCATGTTTGGCCACGAAAAATGTCGGCGCAAATCTTGATACATTTTCGTGCTTCCTGGATGAATTGAATATTTTGAGCTGTGAGATTCGGTCAAAATTTCTTCTTTCAGTTCTAGCACTGCTGGAACCCAAATTCTTCCCTCGAACCGTAGTAATCCTTCGGTATCGACCTTGTATTTTACATCACCGCCTTCAACCAGATTCTCTTTGATTTTCCCACACTCTTCATCTTGTAGTTGAGCATTCTTCACTTTGTCCACTAAAGTTGGACCAGCTTCTATCTGGAATAGTTGTTCGTCAGATTCTTTTGGAAATTTGATTTCCAACTCCAGTTTTGTCATTGCTGAAATGAGCTCCTCCTAAGTTGTTATCAGCATCAGCTTCTCTCGACCTTTCCTGCTTAAAGCATCTGCAACCACATTCGCTTTTCCCGGATGATAAAAGATCTAACAATCGTAAACTTTTATCAGTTCCATCCACCTTCTTTGACGCATGTTCAAATCCTTCTGAGTGAAAATATACTTCAGACATTTGTGGTATGTGTAGATCTCACATTTATCTCCATAAAGATAGTGTCTCCATATCTTCAGAGCAAATACAACTGCAGCCAATTCCAAATCATGAGTTGGATACCCTTTCTCATAATCCTTTAGTTGTCTTGATGCATACGTTAATAACTTTCATTGCTCGCATAAGAACACAACCCAACCCTTTATGTGAGGCATCACTATACACCACAAAATTTCCTGTATTATCTGGTAATGTCAACATTGGTGCCATACTTAACTTCTTCTTTAAATCTTGGAAACTCTCTTCACATTTCTCCGTCCAAACGAATTTTCTGACTTTCCTTGTCAAATTTGTTAATGAGTGGCTATCTTAGAAAAATCTTGAATAAATCTTCTATAATAACCAGCCAGTCCCAAGAAACTCCTCACTTCTGACGGTGTTCTTAGTTGTTCCCAATTGATTACAACTTCCACTTTTGATGGATCCACTGAAATCCCATCTTTGTCAATCACGTGACCCAAAAATTGTACACGATCGAGCCAAAATTTGCACTTAGAGAATTTCGCGTACAACTTTTCCTTCCTTAGTGTTTCCAATGTCAAACGTAAATGTTCCACGTGTTCTTCTTGAGTTTTGAAATACACCAGAATGCCATCAATAAATACCACCACAAACTTGTCTAAGAATGGTTTAAACACCCTGTTCATCAAATCCATGAACGCATCAGGTGTGACGCCCCCAAAATTAGGTATACATCACCCATCTTGGGTCGCCACTTACATGGTACAGAATTTAAATACAACTTATTAACATAACTGTCGTGTACAATACGACATAAACTGTGAGTTTAAATACAAATATCGTCTAATAGATATTATACAAACTCAAAAAAAAAAGTCCTCATTACAATTATTATCACACTATTTCACAGAGTAGTGAGGACTACTAATGCTATCTTCAGACCATCACTGCGTTTCCCGACTCATTCCCAAGCCTATATTCTCATTTCACGAAGAGAACGGTGAAAGAAAGGGTGAGCTCAACTAGCCCGAAGAAGAAATATTATGACTAAGATAATGCGTAATAAATTATCAATAGTCTTCAACAATGTTAAACCGATAAAATACAATAGACAACCGGTTTAAGCTGCAAATGAATAAGCAATCCATTAAAAGAGTCAATTAGAAAATAAAGTCTACTATCTTTTAGGTTTTAAAAGGTTTTTCATCACTGTTATAGCTGAGACTCAGCTTTAATAAATATTCCACATCATCGAATCACCCCTGCACTACGGCCAAGGATATTCTTTAGTATCACGACCACAATTATTCATGCACTACGGGCCAAGAATATTTGTGTATTCATTAATGGTCATGATCATGCCAACAACTGTCCACCAATGCACTACGGCCACTGAGGATTTTTATCACATCATTTGTAACATTACGGTCATGATTACACCGAATAGTCTTTGGTCATAATCATACCAAGTCCATCTATGCACTACAGGCCACAGATGACTTTCAACATAATATAAACATGAGGATGATGACAATGATATAAGAATTCAATAAAACAAGTTCAAGAATTATTTTATCCAGGAATTATTAACGTCCAAATTATCAACATGATCTTTGTTTTGTAGAGTAAAATTCAAGAATGATCAAAAGAATATTTCCATGAAAGATCTTTGGATGAAACGCAAATATCAAGGATATTCCACTAATTTCATGGAGTATAGAAGTCAAAGTTTTAACCAACTGGGTATAATAAAGAATAGAATAACAAAAGAAATCACCATGCATGCGATAGACCGCACAGCAAAAGTTATTCCAACAGAATAATAAATAACGGAACCCGGTCGGCGTAGAAACGCATGAGACATGGATGTTCCAATGAATAATAAAGAATGGAACCAGTCGGCGTAAAACACACAGGCGAGGATGTTCCAATGAGAATAATAATAAAGACGGAACCAGTCCGGTGTAAAACACACAGATAGGATGTTCCAGCGAGAATAATAATAAAGAAGCGGAACCAGTCGGTGTAAAACACATGTAGCGAGGATGTTCCAAGCAGTAATAATAATAAAGATGGAACCGAAGTCAGGTGTAAAAAACATGCAGATGGATGTTCCAACAGAATAATAGAAGAATGTCACCAAGTATAGGGTAAAGCATGATACAAAAGTTATTCCAATGAATAATAAGCAATGGAATAACAACAGTTCTCTTCATGAATAAGAAAGAATAACACCCCTTACATTTGGTAGGAGATTGAATCTTCGCAAATAGTAGTAGTAAAAATACTCTTCTTCTTTCTCTCTTATTCTCTCTATACTTTCTCTCTATAGCTTGAATGAATTCGTGAAAATAATGAAGCCCTAGGCCTCTATTTATAGAAGATTTCTAGCTTAGCTTTGCTTAGTGTGAAAAGGCAAGTGGCTTGACGACTAATAATGTGAAAAGAAAAGTGGTTTGGCGCTTTTGTAATGTGAAAGCGACAAGTGGTTCGGCCTTTTATGTAATGTGAAAGCGACAAGTGGTTCGACGTCTGTAAAGGTAATTACTATTAACGAAGGTATATACTATCGACGAAGGTAAATACTATTCACAAGGGTAATTACTATTGACGAAGGTAAATACTATTCACAAAGGTAATTACTATTGTGAAGGTAATTACTATTGACAAAGAGACTCTTAGATGATGACATATGAGCCCCCATAAAATAATCAAACTTACCACAAATCATTTTTTTTCATCAACACATATTTAATCTTTCAACAATTATTAATCATTTATAACTTGTCGTCTCAATTATTGATTTAATACTATAACATATTATATGAGATGATAATCGTGACAATAATTGAATCAATAATATAAGAGATATGATGCAAAGCAATTATTGTAGTAATAATTGAGCATATAATTGAGTGACTTCTCACGTAAGCATCAATAATCAATACCGTAGCTACTATGCAACCACAGCGTAGACATCGTATTTTTACCACCGGGTAGTTCAACAGCTTTTAACGGTAACACCTCCGTAGTTATTTTTATAAAATATTTTTGTCGTTTTTCTCAATCCGACAATAATTACATTGTGGGGTCCACCAATGATTGAGCCATTATGCGAATATTCCCTAACAAAAGAATATTCCCAACCAAACGAATATTTTATAACAACTTGCATACTTTGCAAAATTTATAAATATTACCCACAACTATAACATTATATCAAATTTATTCCATAATATTCAAAAATAATATTTATAGAAAAATTCATTTTTATTTATAAAAGCTGGGGTCTTACAGCAGGGGCATTTGTTAAACCAAAAGACATCACCAGAAACTCGTAATGTCCGTACCAAGTTCTGAATGCCGTTCTAGGTATATCTTCCTTTCATACCTTCAATTGGTGATACCCACTTCTCAAATCTATTTTCGAGAAATATTAAGCACCCTTCAGCTGATCAAACAAGTCATCTATTCTAGGTAACGGATACCTATTCTTAATAGTGACCTTGTTTAACTCCCTATAATCAATGCAAAGACGCATTGATCCGTCCTTCTTCTTAACGAATAAAACTGGCACTCCCCACGGTGATACACTTGGTTGAATATATTTCTTGTCCCGTAACTCTTGCAACTGTACCATCAGTTCCTTCATTTCTATCGGAGCCAATCTATACGGGGCCTTCGATATCGGTGTTGTTCCCGGTGCTAAGTCGATCACGAACTCAATTTCTCTGTCAAGCGGAAGTCATGGCAAATCTTCTGAAAACACGTCTTCGAATTCTCTCACTACTGGTATTTCTTCTAGTTTCACACCCTTCTTCTGAGTATCGACTATGTAAGCTAAATAGCCCACATAACCTTGACTCAACAATTTCTTGGCCTGCATAGTCGTCAGACATTTCATTTGTCTAGGCGACTTGCTACCATAAAATACAACCTTTAATGGAGTCATAAGGTTTACACACTTCTTATGACAATCGATTACTGCTCCATATTTGAACAGCCAATCCATCCCCAAAATTACATCAAATTCTCCGAGTCTAATCGTAATCAAATCTACCAACAAAATATTTTCCTTAATGTTCACCATACAGTTCTTGTTTACGAATCTAACAGGGATTACTTCCTTATTTGCAATTTCTATATTCAAAGGAAAATTCAGTTCTTCTCTAGGCAATTCTAACCTCTTAGCAAATTCCTCAGATAAAAACGAACAAGTAGCACCCGAATCGAATAATACATAAGCATTTATATCATTGATTGGGATAATACCTGACACTACATCTTTTGATTGCACAACATCTTGCACAATCATGTTGAAGGTTCTGGCTGTGGGTTTGTTTGATGCTGCAGGTCCTGCAATGGCCCATGTACTTTCATTGTTACCTCCATTGCTTCTGGTTGTCACTCCTTCCCTCTTCTTAGGGCATTCACTAGCAAAGTGATCCTTGAATCCGCACGTGAAGCATACATTCTTCTTCGGTTGAGTGCAATTTGGGGCGATGTGACCCTCCTGGCCACAATTGTAGCATACTCGCTTCCCTATCAAGCACGCACCCTTATGGAATTTCCAGTATGTCGCACATGCTTCAAACTTTTTGTTTTGCTGGTTACCCTGATGGTGTCCAGCACCCATGCTCCCATTCCACTTCCTCTTCAAGCTGTTGTTGTTGTTGTTGTTGTTGTTTCCACTACTACCACCTCCATTCGTAGTCTCATTCTCATTCCTCTTCTTTTTTTGTTCCTAGTTGAACTTTGTCACTGCCTTGCCTCCACCTTCTGCGAGTACTGCTTTCTCCATCACCACTGCAAATGTCTTCAACTGGAACAGGGAAACCCTATTGTACAAACTGTGGCTTGGTCCTGTTCAAATCTTTTTTGCTTTACGCCAAATGCATGCAGACTGATATGGCGCAAACCTCGCCAATTCGTTGAACTTCGTGACATATTCAGATATCTTCATCATTCCTTGCTTTAGTTCTAGAAACTGCACTTCTAGCTGACTCTTCGAACTCTCCGGAAAATAGGTCTCGAAGAACAACTCCTTGAACCTATTCCAGGTCATCACTCCTGGCCCTTCCTGTGACGCCCCCAAAATTAGGTATACATCACCCATCTTGGTCCAAACTTACATGGTAACAAATTTAAATTACACTTATTAACATAACTGTCGTGGTACAATACGACATAAACCGTGAGTTTAAATACAAATATCGCTCTACTAGATATTATACAAACTCAAACAAAAAGTCCTCATTACGATTATTATCACACTATTTTACGAGAATAGTGAGGACTACTAATGCTATCTTGAGGACCATCACTCGTTTCCCACTCGTCCGTCCTATATTATCATTTCTCAAGAGAAACGGTGAAAGAAAGGGTGAGCTCAACTAGCCCAAGAAGAAATATTATGACTAAGATAATGCGAATAAATTATCAATAGTCTTCAATAATGTTAAACTGATAAAATACAATAGACAACCAGTTTAACTGCAGCGGAATATGCAATCCATTTAAAAGAGTCAAGTAGAAAATAAAGTCTACTATCTTTTAGGTTTTAAAAGGTTTTTCATCACTGTTTATAGCTGAGACTCAGCTTTAATAAATATTTCACATCATCGAATCACCCCTGCACTACGGCCAAGGATATTCTTTAGTATCACGACCACAATTATTCATGCACTACGGGCCAAGAATATTTGTGTATTCATTAATGGTCATGATCATGCCAACAACTGTCCATCAATGCACTACAGCCACTGAGGATTTTTATCACATCATTTGTAACATTACGGTCATGATTACACCGAATAGTCTCTGGTCATAATCATACCAAGTCCATCTATGCACTACAGGCCACAGATGACTTTCAAAAAAAATATAAACATGAGGATGATGACAATGATATAAGAATTCAATAAAACAAGTTCAAGAATTATTAACGTCTAAATTATCAACGTGATACTGTTTTGTAGAGTAAAATTCAAGAATGATCAGAAGAATATTTCCATGAAAAGATACTGGATGAAACGCAAATATCAAGGATATTCTACTAATTTCATGGAGTATAGAAGTCAAAGTTTTAACCAACTGGGTATAATAAAGAATGGAATAACAAAAGAAATCACCATGCATGCGATAGACGCATACGACGAGTTATTCAGCAATGAATAATAAATAACGGAACCGTGTCGTGAAATTCACACCAAGCTGGATGTTCCACGAGAATAATAAAGATGGAACCGGATCCGGTGTAAAACACACGATAGGATATTCCAATGAGAATAATAAAGGCGGAACCCGGTCCAGTCCTGTAAAACACATGAGCGAGGATGTTCCAACGAGAATAATAAAGACGGAACCAGTCAGGTGTAAAAACACACGCATGTGATGTTCCAATGTAATAATAATAAAGAGCGGAACCGGTCGAGGTGTAAAAACACATGCATGAGGATGTTCCAATGTATAATAGAAGAATGTCACCAAGTATAGGGTAAACCACTTATACAAAGTTATTCCAATGTAATAATAAGCAATGGAATAACAACAGTTCTCTTCATGAATAAGAAAGAATAACACCCCCTTACATTTGGTAGGAGATTGAATCTTTCGGCGGTGTAGTAACAAAATACTCTTCTTCTTTCTCTCTTATTCTCTCTATACTTTCTCTCTCTCTATAGCTTGAATGAATTAAGTGAAAATAATGAAGCCCTAGGCCTCTATTTATAGAAGATTTCTAGCTTAGCACACCGTAGTGTGAAAAGGCAAGTGGACGACTGCCGGTTTGACGCCTTGTAATGTGAAACGACAAGTGGTTCGACGTCGGTAAAGGTAATTACTATTAACGAAGGTAAATACTATTGACGAAGGTAAATACTATTCACAAGGATAATTACTATCGACGAAGGTAATTACTATCGACAAAGGTAAATACTATTCACAAGGGTAATTACTATCGCGAAGGTAATTACTATTCACAAGGGTAATTACTATTGATGAAGGTAATTAATTATTGATTGAAGGTAAATACTATTGACGAAGAGACTCTTAGATGATGACATATGAGAGCCCCCCATAAAATAATCAAACTTACCACAAATCATTTTTTTTCATCAACACATATTTAATCTTTCAACAATTATTAATCATTTATAACTTTGTCGCCTCAATTATTGATTTAATACTATAACATATTATATGATGATAATCTTTGTGACAATAATTGAATCAATAATATAAGAGATATGATCAAAGCAATTATTGTAGCAATAATTGAGCATATGGTGAGTGACTTCTCACGTAAGCATCAATAATAATCAATCTGTAGTGTGCTACTATGCAACTACGCCAGACATCATTGTACTTTTACCACCGGGTAGTTCAGCTTTAGTTTTAGCGGTAACACCTCCGCCATTATTTTTATAAAATATTTTTGTCGTTTTCTCAATCCGACAATAATTACATTGTGGGGTCCACCAATGATTGAGCCATTATATTTAATATTCCCTAACAAAAGAATATTCCCCACCAAACTAATATTTTATAACAACTTGCATACTTTGCAAAATTTATAAATATTACCCACAACTATAACATTATATCAAATTTATTCCATAATATTCAAAAATAATATTTATAGAAAAATTCATCTTTATTTATAAAGTTGGGGTCTTACAACCTCCCTTCTTATTAAATTTCACCCTCGAAATTAGGGTACGTGCACTGGTATGTCGAAGAGGTAAGGATACCTTGATTTCATTTGATTCTAACTCCCAAGTCATTTCCTCAACATCGTGGTTCCTCCACAAAACTTTGACTTGAGGTATAACTCGAGCGTAGAATATGTTCCTTCTTATCCAAAATTTGAACAGGAACCTCTTCATACGTCAAATCTTCCGCTATTTCGTCCGGTTCTAACTCAATAATATGGTTCGGGTCTTTCACATATTTACGTAACATAGATATGTGAAAACGTTATGAACACGAGACATATTTGGCGGCAGAAAGCGAGTCTATAGGCCACAGTTCCTACTCGATCGAGGATTAAAAATGGACCGATGAATCGAGGGTTAAGTTTTCCTCTCTTTCCAAATCTTGTAACTCCTTTCCATGGAGCAACTCTTAACAACACATGATCTCCTATATCGAATTCCACGTCCTTTCGATGAAGATCAGCATAACTATTTTGTCGATTTTGTGAGGTTTTTATACGTTGTCGGATTGTTTGAATCTTTTCCGTAGTCATACGTACCAACTCCACCAATGGTAAGAACTTGTCCCAACTCCCCTTGAAATCAAGGACACAGAGTCTTAATAGATCTTCAAGAGTTTGAATAGTCCTCTCCGATTGTCCGTAAAATGTCGAGGATGATATGCCGAGCTAAATCGTAAGTCTGTGCCCATAGCTTTTTGCAAACTAACCCAGAATCGTGAAGTGAATCTTGGGTCTCGATCAGAAACTATGGATACCGGCATACCATGCAGTCTTACAATCTCGTTTATGTACATACGAGCAAGACGTTCAAGTGTATAAGTTTCTCGTATCGGTAAGAAATGAGCAGACTTGGTCAACCTATCAACAATGACCCAAATCGCATCAATGCCTTGAGAAA
The DNA here is from genome assembly GCA_020205615.1 of Panax quinquefolius. NCBI lineage: Eukaryota > Viridiplantae > Streptophyta > Magnoliopsida > Apiales > Araliaceae > Panax > Panax quinquefolius. The sequence goes on from CM035169.1 coordinate 126,178,516, forward strand.
CCTTAGGAAGACCGGTAACGAAATCCATGGTAATGTGCTCCCACTTCCATTCTGGAATTTCAAGTGGTTGCAATGGACCTTTTGGTACTTGATGCTCCGCTTTAACTCGTTGACAAATTAGACACCTTGAGATAAACAGCGCTATCTCTCTCTTCATATTGCTCCACCAAAATGTATGACGAATATCATGATACATTTTGGTACTCCCAGGATGGATTGCAAATGGTGTGTTGTGTGCCTCCATCATGATATTATACTTTAAATCAGGGTCGTTAGGAACACAAAGTCTGGAGTTGACTCGAAGTATTCCTTCTTCATCGATTCTTGCTTCCGGCATAGCACCTTCTTGCACTTTCTTCCTCATACGCATCAGCTCCAGGTCTGTAGCTTGAGCAGCTTTAACTTTATCAATTAAAGTCGGTTCTACTCGTATACTCGCTATCATCACATGCGTCCACGAGTCTTTAATTCTATCTCCATCCTTTGCAAGTCACACAAAATGGGCCTTTGCGTTGACAATATCGCTTTTCGTACTTGCATATGATTTTCTACTCAATCGTCATACCTACCACGTTCGCTTTTCCAGGATGGTATTGGATGGTATGATCATAATCTTTCAACAGTTCAAGCCAACGTCGTTGTCGCATGTTGAGTTCCTTTTGAGTGAAGAAATATTTGAGGCTTTTATGATCCGTAAAGATCTCCACTTTCTCCCCATACAAGTAATGCCTCCAAATTTTAAGTGCAAAGATAACAAATGCTAACTCTAGATCATGAGTAGGATAATTCCTCTCATATTCTTTGAGTTGTCATGAGGCATAGGCTATTACTTTTCCATGTTGCATGAGAACACATCCCAACCCTTTGCTAGAAGCATCATTGTAGATGACAAATCCCTCCGAGCCGGATGGTATTGTCGTAACAGTCTTTGAAATAAGTCTCCTCTTGAGTTCTTGAAAACTCTCTCACATTCTTCGCTCCAACCGAAACTTTGTATCTTTCCGAGTCAATTTGTCGATGGAATAGCGATTCGAGAAAATCCTTCCACGAATCTCCGATAATAACCAACTAAACCGAGAAAGCTACGTACTTGATCATCGATTTAGGTTGTTCCCGACTTTGAATAGCTTCAATCTTTCTTTGGGTCAACAGATATTCCATGACTTGATACCGCGTGCCCAAGGAATGCTACTTCTTCAAGCCGAGAACTCGATTTCTTCAACTTGGCATAAAGCTTATATTCACGAAGCTTTTGGAGTGTCGACCTCAAGTGTTGCTCATGATCTTCACGGCTTTTGGAATAAATAAGGATGTCATCAATAAAGACGACCACAAAGTGATCTAAATATTCCTTGAATACTCGGTTCATCATATCCATGAAGCGCAAAGAGGAGCATTAGTCAATCCAAAGGACATGACTAGGAATTCATAATGCCCGTCTGAAGTTCCGAAAGCCGTCTTTGGAATGTCGTGGTTCTAATCTTCAATTGGTGATATCCGAATCTAAGATCAATCTTTGAAAAGAATTTGGCTCCTTGCAATCGGGTCAAACAGTCATCAATCAACGTGGCAATGGATACCTATTTTTTATGGTGACGTGATTCAACTCCCGATAATCAATACAAAGTCGCATACTCCCATCTTTCTTCTTCACGAATAGAACAGAGCACCCCAAGGAGAAGTACTAGGACGAATAAAGCCAATGTCTAACAATTCCTGCGCATTGGGTCTTTAACTCATGAAGTTCAATATCGGCCATTCGATATGGGGCTTTGGAAATAGGTTTTTATCTAGGGTTCAAGGTCGATACAAAATTCAATTTCACGCTCTGGGGGTAGGCCAGGAAGTTCTTCGGGGAATATGTCGGAAATTTATTAACAATAGGAATATCGTTTAAAAGCGGCGTATTTTTATTTAAATCTGTGACATGAGCTAAGAAAGCTCGACATCCGCTTTTCAATAAACGAATAGCTTTATGGCTTGAGATGAGTAGTGATTGATTTTAATGGTTTGGTCGTTTGAATTCACATAATAGGTTGATTAGGAATATGAAAGCTAACAACCTTACAAAAACAATCAATTTTTGCATGATAAGTAGTTAACCAATCAATCCCTAGAATCACGTCAAATGCAAGTATTTTTAATGAAATAAGATCGACAGGTAATGTGAGGGTACCGATTTGAACCAAGAAAGACTTATAAACAGTGGATGTAATGAAGGTTTCTCCCAACGGAGTTTCCACAGATAAGTCAAAGTCTAATTTCTCTTGAGTCAAATTTAATCGATGAGCGCAAGTAGGAGAAATAAAAGAATGGGTAGAACCGGTATCAAATAAAGTATAGACTTCATTAGAGTTTATGATAAGCTTACCTGTGATGACCTCATTCGGATTCCTTGCTCTTTGGGAGGTCACAACAAATGCTCTCCCTTGCACTACCGGTTTTGAATTTTCTGGGATGGCCTTTGGTGCCTCCATCCTAGCTGAATTTGTCTTGATGGCACAAAATCGAGCTAAGTGACCTTCTATTCCACAATTATAACATGCTTTTGGACGGCATGACGCAGTTTGGACTGATGTGTCCCTCTCCTCCGCATTTGAAGCATATGATAGGTGGTCTTTCTCCTTCCTTAACAATGGGTGCTGGTGCTGACGTCTTTCCATCATTGTTGAATCTCCTTTTCTTGAAATGTCCATTCTTATTGTTTTGGCCTCGATTACCACCCAAGTGGTTACCATATCCGCTGTTGATTCCTCCACGCTTGTTGTCACCGCCTCGATGACTATTCTCGCCGGTATTATAATTTTGCATTTGCTCTCTTTTAGTGCGTTGACTCATTATATCGCTCCACTAATCGGGGAGAGCCCTATTTACAACATCTGAATACAAACACGCTTTTATGAGAAATAAGATGTTGACGTATCTCCGACTTCAAACCTCTTAAAAACATTCGCGCCATTCTTTCTTCATTATCCACCCAGTGGGGACATGAAACGTGATAACTCCGCAAATTTTGCCTCGTATTGCGATACGCGGTCATATTGTTTTGTTCCAACTTGATAAACTCCACCTCCTTCATGTGGCGAATACTTTCGGGAAAGTATTTGTCGTTGAACGACTCTGGAACTTCTCCCAAGATATCTTCAAGATGCAATTTGGTTGAGTACGTTTTACCGATTCCCACCAAGAATCCGCCTCTCGCAAGCAACATAAAGGCGCAAAGGAACCTTTTGCTCCTCGGAGCATCCCAAGACATCAAATATCTTGGTAATGCTTTATCCATGCTTCCGCCGTAAGTGGTTTTGCTCTCCCATAAACTCCGGTGGTCCCGGCTCCTTAAATTGTTTAGCGGTGACCGCGAGAGTTTTCCGTGTTTCCACCCTACGTTTTGGACAGAGTCGCTCGCTTTCTTTGTTGCATAAATTGCATAAAGCCTACGAACATTTGATCATTCGTCATTTGGTCGGTGTTGTTGTTTGCATGAGGATTGTCGCCTTCACGATGCACATTATCCACGATTATTGATATGTGGTGAATCAACAATCGCTGCGCTCCATTTCTATTCTCAACATTCTCGGATGTCATTTTGAGACATCGCCACAAAACAAAAGGTTAATTGACATGTAACAAATTATCCCTATCTTCTTCGACCAACCAATAAAATATCACATAAACTTAGGTAGGTCATACTAGCGAAGGTATTCCCGTCTCTCCCTCCTAGTACTATTCTCACATCTTAGCCAGGATCATATCCTAAGCTACGATACCAACCGTGACGCCCCCAAAATTAGGTATACATCACCCATCTTGGGTCGACACTTACATGGTATGTAATTTAAATACAACTTATTAACATAATAATTGTGTATGTACAATATCGACATAAAGCGTGAGTTTAAATACAAATATAAATCTACTAGATATTATACAAACTCAAACAAAAAGTCCTCATTACATTGTTATTATCACACTATTTTTTACGAATAGTGAGGACTACTAATGCTATCTTCGGGACCATCACTCGTTTCCCAGACTCGTCCCAATTTATATTATCATTTCTTGAAGAGAACATTGAAAGAAAGGGTGAGCTCAACTAGCCCAGTAAGAAATATTATGACTAAGATAATGCAGAATAAATTATCAATAGTCTTCAATAATGTTAAACTGATAAAATACAATAGACAACCGCTTTTAAGCTGCGGTGAATATGCAATCCATTTAAAAGAGTCAAGTAGAAAATAAAGTCTACTATCTTTTAGGTTTTAAAAGGTTTTTCATCACTGTTTATAGCTGAGACTCAGCTTTAATAAATATTTCACATCATCGAATCACCCCTGCACTACGGCCAAGGATATTCTTTAGTATCACGACCACAATTATTCATGCACTCACGGCCAAGAATATTTGTGTATTCATTAATGGTCATGATCATGCCAACAAATCGTCCATCAATGCACTACTTTACCATCGAGGATTTTTATCACATCCTTTGTAACATTACTACCATGATTACAATCGAATAGTCTCTCGGTCATAATCATACCAAGTCCATCTATGCACTACAGGTGCCATGATGACTTTCAAAAAAAAATATAAACATGAGGATGATGACAATGATATAAGAATTCAATAAAACAAGTTCAAGAATTATTAACGCCTAAATTATCAACGTGATCTTTGCTTTTGTAGAGTAAAATTCAAGAATGATCGAAGAATATTTCCATGAAAAGATCTTTGGATGAAACGCAAATATCAAGGATATTCTACTAATTTCATGGAGTATAGAAGTCAAAGTTTTAACCATTTGGGTATAATAAAGAATGGAATAACAAAAGAAATCACCATGCATGCGATAGAGCGCATGCATAAAAGTTATTCCAACGAGAATAATAAATAAGCGGAACCGGTCGGTGAAATTCACGCAAGCTGTGATGTTCCAACAGAATAATAAAGATGGAACCAGATCCGGTGTAAAACACAGCGAGATAGGATATTCCAACAGAATAATAAAGAGCGGAACCGGTCAGGTGTAAAACACATGAGCAGAATGTTCCAATGAGAATAATAAAAAGCGGAAACCAGTCCGGTGTAAAACACATGCACGAGGATGTTCCAGCAGAATAATAATAATAAAAGCGGAACCAGTAGGTGTAAAACACATGCACAGGATGTTCCAATGAGAATAATAGAAGAATGTCACCAAGTATAGGGTAAACCACTTATACAAAAGTTATTCCAATGTAATAATAAGCAATGGAATAACAATGAGTTCTTTTCATGAATAAGAAAGAATAACACCCCTTACATTTGGTAGGAGATTGAATATGCGGCGTTGTAGTAACAAAATACTCTTCTTCTTTCTCTCTTATTCTCTCTATACTTTCTCTCTATAGCTTGAATGAATTCGTGAAAAATAATGAAGCCCAGGCCTCTATTTATAGAAGATTTCTAGCTTAGCACCCTCCCGTGTAAAAGGGAAAGGGGTTTGACGACGGTTTGGACGCTTGTAATGTGAAACGACAAGTGGTTCGACGCTGGTAAAGGTAATTACTATTAACGAAGGTAAATACTATTGACGAAGGTAAATACTATTCACAAGGGTAATTACTATTGTGAAGGTAATTACTATTCGATTGAAGGTAAATACTATTCACAAGGGTAATTACTATCGGCGAATGTAATTACTATTCACAAGGGTAATTACTATTGATGAAGGTAATTACTATCGATTGAAGGTAAATACTATTGATTGAAGAGACTCTTAGATGATGACATATGAGCCCCCCATAAAATAATCAAACTTACCACAAATCATTTTTTTTCATCAACACATATTTAATCTTTCAACAATTATTAATCATTTATAACTTGTCGTCTCAATTATTGATTTAATACTATAACATATTATCTGAGATGATCTTGTGACAATAATTGAATCAATAATATAAGAGATATGATGCGCAATTATCGTGAGCAATAATTGAGCATAGCTGAGTGACTTCTCACGTAAGCATCAATAATCAATACCGTGTGCTACTATGCAACTACGCGTATTACTGTACTTTTACCACGGGTAGTTCAACAGTTTTAACGGTAACACCTCCGCCATTATTTTTATAAAATATTTTTGTCGTTTTCTCAATCCGACAATAATTCTGTTGTGGGGTCCACCAATGATTGAGCTATCAGTCACGAATATTCCTAACAAAAAGAATATTCCCAGACCAAACGAATATTTTATAACAACTTGCATACTTTGCAAAATTTATAAATATTACCCACAACTATAACATTATATCAAATTTATTCCATAATATTCAAAAATAATATTTATAGAAAAATTCATCTTTATTTATAAAAGTCGGGTCCGTGTTTTATTGTCTACCACCAATAACTAGCTTCGCTTTCAACATGAATGTTAAAGCGATCTTACCGTCATCCCTACCCTAGCGACATCGAACACTTTTCTATCTCCTTAATCCGGTGTTTGTGCTTCAATTGGATTTATGGACCCTGAATTGTGTGGTCCAACCACCTTGAAATCCTTAAATGTTGTACCATGGTTTTGTGGTTGATTCTGCAACGCTCCTGTCAGTAGTATCACTAGTTGTTGAATGGGGTTACCGTCAACATTGTCATTATTGGTAGTTCTCTCATTATTTCTCTGCTAGGGGAGTTCACGTCTCGGAGGCATTTTCTGTTAAAACAAAACATCTATTAGACTAATTCAGCTTCTTTAAGTATTTTCTAATTAACTTGCCTCCATAAAAGAAATAACCACATAACACATAACACTTTGAATAAAATAATAACTTTTATTTATTCATCATTACTTCGAAAAACATAAAAACAATAGCATCATTTGCTTATTTACATTCCTTTCCTGAACTACAAAAGTTACAGGACAACATCATTATTATCATATCCCATGGTTACTTAACACTAGGGATTTACACATTATTTAATACTTATTACGTGCTTTACAGGCACATTTTCTACGATGATCTATTAAGATACTTCTTAGCCCTATCACGTTCTTCCTCCATGACTCGAAACATTGTTCTGCGATCTAACACGAATGATGGCAGCGTCTCGAACTGAATCGGATATCCCATGACCCGATCTTGAGCTCGATTAATTGCGGTGTCAAATACTTTATCCATCTCTTTTATCTTCATCCTTTCTGCCTGTAAGTTCCTTACTGCTCTTCCAGTTTGTTGATAAGCTTCTTTGTATGCATCTTCAACTCTTGCCCTCTTAGCAGCTTCTTCTCTCAGCTTGCTCTTCAGTTCAGCAACCATCTCGATCAATTGTTCTTTTTCTCCTTCAGTCTGTATTAGTTTCTCCTCGGAGTTTGTCAGCCGTTCCTCACGATCCTGGATCTCGCTGTCTTTTTGTGTCATTGCAGTCTGTTGTTCAGCTACTATCTCCTGCAACTCTTCAACTGTATCCTGAAGGTCTACGTTACGGTCATGCACCTCATCATATATACGGCCAGCTATCGAGTTAAGTGGAATCCTTTCCTCCTCGTCCTCATCATCCTCATCTTCCTGTGGTAACTCAATAGGATCCTCCTCGTCTGTCTCCACATCATCATCTTACTCTTCAACTACTGTGTCCAACGGGGCTGACTCCCGTGGCAGTTGTGACGCCCCCAAAATAGGTATACATCACCCATTTTGAGTTGTCAATTCATGGTACAGAAACAACTACAACTTTATTATTACAACAGTAAAACTATGAGTTTGAATACAAATATTATCTTCTAGACAATATCTATACTCAAATAAATCCTCATCACATTTATTGATACATTATTTTACAAAAATGGTGAGGACTACTAAACAACTCTCTCTAGAACCTTCATTCCATACCCCAGAGCTAAATACTACTCGCTATATTCTCGCCTTCCGAGAAGAAAATGGAACAAAAAGGAAAAGGGTGAGCTCAACTAGCCCAAAGAAAGAATATTATCACTAAGATAATATACAACAAATTATCATTAGTCTTCAACAGGAAAAAAAAAACTAATAGAATACAATAGACAACAAGTTTTAAACCAATATTCGCAGCGGAAATAATAATTCATTAGAAGAGTTAAGTAGAGAATGCAAACTACTATCTTCTATGTATGAATTTAAAAGTTCGTCGTCTATCTTTTATCCCTGTAACATCAATCAACATACATCTGGAATCAAATATTCATCTTTGCACTACAGGCCAAATATATTCATCAGTTGGTCATGTTCATCTAAACACCTGTTCATCTTTGCACTACGGGCCAAAGATATTCATCAGAAATCATTCATCTTTGCACTACAGGCCAAAGATATTCAATAATATCATCATTTAAGACTGAGGATGATGAAAAATATTTTTAAAGAAACGAATCCAGTGAAACAAAATGACAAGGATTAAGGATTAAGGATTCGTACTTTGTTTTATCCATGTCCAAAAATACCTCAAAAATAATCATAGTGGTGTAAAATTCAAGAATGATCAAAACATGGATACAATCAAAGCTAGTATCCACAATAGATATTTTGGACGAAAAGAAAAATTTTCATTTTTCGATGAATAGTGCCGTATTCGTGAATAGTACCGTATATGTGAATAGTGCCGTATATGTGAATAGTAACCCCGACACTAAAAGTTCTAAATTTGATTAAAAAGTTCAGATCAATACTTCGACATAATGATATTAGAATAAATAATATCATTTTAAAAAAATAATATCCCTTACCTGACAAAGACAGTACTTTTAGTTGAAACACCGGATATTGATTATAACTTGAACTTGCACCGTATAGCAATACTCAAAGTATACTCAAAATACTCACAAGAATACGCTCGATAATATAGAGAGAGAAAACTTTAATTTCTGGTGTGATTTTCAATTCTAACCTAAGCACCCTATTTATAGGAAAATGCTTAGAACACCAAAGTAGAAAATTTAATATAATAATAATATATATAATCAAATTTCCTACGCACACAAATTTGGTCCAAACTTCAACCACACATGTGCCAAAAATAATAAAAACGTTTTTCTTAATAAAAATAATTAAAACTTCCAAAAATCAATTATTTCGGAGCTTCGGAACTTCAATAATTCATAATAAATAGCCCTTTATCAGAAAATTCGAATCTCGCGAGTTTTTATAGGAAATTCAATTCTCTACAACTTTACGGAAGAATGTTTTTCCAAATTCCAAACAGAAATTGACCGAAATCCACAAACGGGCGATTTTACAAGCTATAATCAAATTTCAGTCAATAAATGGGGTCTACCGACATGTTTAACATGTTTTAAACATTTATTGCAACAAAAATACTCTTCCTCCTAATATACTCATATATCCCACATTCGTTGTAAAAATATCACCATTATTATATTATTAAAATATAATAATATATTTAAATGAATTATTTTATCAGAAAAAGATAAAATTTCAATTTTCAACAATTGTCACATTAAAATTTTCTCTATCTATATCCACATAAAATCAATATTTTTCTCATCATATGAATCAATAATTAATTATTCACAAATAATATTACAGTAATCACAATATCGATTGACAAAGTGCGGTTCCCAAGAAAGAGGGGCTTTCAATAAGAATTTCTCCTTCATGGTAGCGCAGTAATTAGGTGACCAAACCTCTCCTTAGATAGAACTTTCTAGACATTGCCAATAATGTTATCTAATAATATTATTCAGATAATATGAATTATTGCTCGATAATGAAAAATCTTATCGTGATAATGACAATAATTAAAACAACAAAGAATATAAAATATCAACGCATCAATTATTAAATTAATAAAATAATTGAGCAATAATTACTATAACTATTATTGAGTAGTGCCTTCTTCACGTAAGAATCAATAATTGGTGCAATACCCTATGCCATCGTGTTTTAACCACCAGAGTATTTTAACAAAGATATAACAGTAATAACTACGCTCGCTTTTTTAAACAACTTATTTTTGTCGTTTTCTTCATCCAATCGCTTTCAGTTATGGGGCCCACATTTGGTCATTGCTACCGTTGCATACGAATATTCCCCGACAAAGCATTGAATATTCCACGACCAAACGAATATTCCCAAACAATAATGAATATTTTATAACCACTTGCTTATTTTGAAATATTTGCGTATTTTACCCATAACTATCCACATTAATCAAATCAACCCTTACTATTTCAAAAAAATAAATAGAGAAAATTAAATTTCATTAATAATAAGTTGGGGTCTTACAGTAGTAGTTGTTCCCAAACTACCTTAATGTCGCGAGGCTCCTCCTCTATAGGCATTTGAGGTCCCCCCTCCCTAACCTGACTGGATTCTCCGACATTAGTCATCCTGACAACAAAGTTTTAAAGTTTTAATTATTAATCATTACTACTCGACACTCACGAGTACATAAACTATAAACACATAAGCACATAAGTGTTTTATTTCTTTTTTCTTAAAACTCGACAAGAGTTATCTCCACTATCTTTTCAAAGGTTACTTCCTAAGGCTTTTCCCCCCACCTAAGGTTCATAACCTAAAGCTTTGATACCAACCTGTGACACCCCTAAATCCCGGTACTTCATTTTCACAGGATTCAGTGTTCACTTAATCAAAACATTCATTTATAGCTACCCAATTATAATAAAATTGAATAATAAAAACCTGCCCATACAGGATTAAACTCAAATAAAAATCTCCCCAGGTTGTCTAACCTTTAACAACAATCATTCAAATGTGGAAATTAAATAAACTTCATTACAATCTTTAAACCAAAGTCTAATAATAATAATATCAAATCTATTACAAGTCTTCAGTACTTGTTCATCTTTCATTTTCCTTTACTGGTGCTAGGTGTTAGGTTTGTAATATTCATGAACGCAATCAAATTGCATAAAAGTGCGGAAACGTGTAAAAATCAGAATTTTAAAAATTTACAAACCATAAACCCGGATCACCCTTTATGCACAATTATTAATTAAACGAAAAGATAAAGAATAAAATCATACCCTTGAAGATCGAGCTTCCTCGGTACAAGTTCACCTCAATCCTTTTTCGTTCAACTTGAATCCAAGGGTTTGGTTCCTTTCTTTGATCAACGTTAGCCACCCATGTGTTTGGCCTCTAGAGGTGATCCACCAAGGAAGAATAGGAATTCAAGAAGAAGGGTATTGGCTCAAACCCTAGTTTTCTATCTCTATAGAAAAAGGCGTACTCTCCAACAAATTGGAATTATTACGTACATCGATATCCGATATAAGACACCTCTTATAAAGATATCGAGGTAACCTTATTTAATAAAAATAAGGCATTATTTAATTAAACTCTTTTAATTAAATGGGCTCCCTAATCTTATTAGGGATAATTAATTAAACTCCTTTAACTAATTTTCCTCCTAATCCTATTAGGAATAAATGAGAGAGTACTTATATTAAATTAATTCCTAAACTCTTTTAGAAATTAAAATAATAATAATTGTAATAATATTAATAAGACTCCTCTTATTAATTTATATTTAATATTTCTAAAATATTAAATAATAAATATTAAGCTATTTAATTTATTCTATCACCATAGATTAAATTAAATATACTTAACATATTATTACGATTATGCCATTAACTTCTTAAATAATTATTCTTCCTTTTATGGTGTGACCCTTTAGGTTCTCCATATTAAACCGGTTGTGAATAAATCAATTAGAACAATTCTAATCTTATTTAAATAAATAAATTAAACAATTAATTTATTTAAATAAATAATATTTATTCTACAATAGGGATAAGCCTCCTTAGCGATCAATGACTTTCCAGATAATATAGATTTCAACATTAATCATTAAAGAACCTTTGAGTAAATAGTTACCGTACAATTCAATCCTTCCACCATACAATGTCCCAATTAAATATAAGGCATGGAATTACTGTCAAGTCTTATTTTATTTAATTATATGTATTTCGATCCTTAAATGCACAACTCCAAATAATGCAAATTAGAAACTCCTTTCTAATTTCATTCTGCCTTGGCCAAGGACTACTGGGTTGTCATTTATCGAATCACATAGGACATTTCTCTTCTTTTATTAGAAGTGGTAGATTCTTTATTGATCATACATTATCTCCATGTACAACTTATTATACCCAAGTATACCCTTTGATATACCCTAAGGGTCTTAAGGAATAAGTCAAAGTATAACTCATCATACACAAGATACTATGATGATCTCAAGTCCAAGGATTACTTGTACTACTATCACTACAGGAATTCCTATTGACAAAGCAAATAAAACTCCATTAGGTATTCCTTAGCGAGCGAGCGTTCAAATGAACTTATTCTCTAATAAGCACCTACATACTTGCTTTAGTGTCTCCACACAAATGATCATGAGATCAATCATCCTCATCCAATGAGCAAGCAACGATGTACCAATCTATCCGGATTCACTAATCCCCAATTTAGTAATCCAATGATTGGCAACTATTTTAGTTTTAAGCTTTCTAAGAATTTAGATCTCATTAGAATGATCATCATCATTATTCTAAAAGCATTGCTTAAAACTATGGGTTTATCACATATTATAAAACGAAGATCATGTAGATAATTAAAAGCCTTTAATAAATTAATACTTTTATTAATAAATGAATAAGATTGTTACAAAGTATATGCTTTATCATCAAACATGATTGGCTTGTGTGCATATTACTTTCAATCTCCCACTTGCACTAAAGCCAATCGTCATGGTATCTCATACTCTTCTTCTCTAAGTGACGATTATCCTGCTGTTGGATAAGCTTTAGTTAATGGATATGTAATGTTGTTCATGAGAGTCCACTATCTCTATAGTGATTTTTCATCTTTCAATGATTCTAATAATCAAATGAAAGTGCCACAACACATGTTTAGATCCAAGATGAGACTTAGGAACTATTCCTAGTTCTGTAATGAACTTTTAATCCAAACAATCAACTTGCAGCTTCATTTATAGCTATATACTTTGTCTTTATCGCTAAACCAACAACTCTTTCTTTGTTTGGAACCTTTCCAATTCACTTGCGCACCTTTGCTCAAGATAACGCTTTACCTTAAAGTGGGTTTTTCGTCATCTTAGTGCATTCGAAAAACTTGAGTGCATTAAGCCCTCTAGTTTTAATTTAGACCCACCATGAATATGATCACATCCTTAGTGCCGGTTAAGCACTTTAAGATGTTTTTCACTGACTCATAGTGAACTTCTCCATATTATGACTGATCAATATCAGGTCTCGTACATTTCATTGCATACATGATTGTCACTCATGCGACCTCTCTTTTCAGGAGTCTGTGGGGACTATTAAGAGAGATACACTCTATAGCTCATCGACATGAGACATCTTTTGGAGTTTGCCATGCTAAACGACTTTAGCATCAAATGAATATACGTTCCTTGGGTTAAGTCGAGCATCCTCTTAAATCTATCTATATAGATTTATATCCCCAATTAAGATACTCTTCCCAAACCATTCATGGAGGAATGTTTAGACAACTTTATCATTACTAATTGTAGCATTAGTATGTCATTCCTTATCCGTAGTATATCAACATATAATATTAGGAATGTCACGGCGCTCTTAATCATTCCGTTTGTACACACTAGAACTCTTACCTCATCGTATGTAACTGGATCATCATCTTCTATGATGTGTACCTCATCATCATCATCTATGATGAATTCATACCTCCTAGGTATCTTCGGTACTATTCCAGATTTACGATTCGGTTGTGGTACAATAGGTCTATCTATAGGTTCCTCTTATTTGACTTATAGTGTTTTGTGGTTCTTGAACTCTTCAAGATCTATTATCTTCCCACTAGCCCCTTCAATAATAAACACCTTTATCTTAGAAGGCAGCGTGTTTCGTAACAAACACCTTTTGCTAAGTAGAATTATAGAACATATACCCTAAACTTACTTTAGGATGTCCCACAAATCTGTACTTGTCAAATCTTGTCCCAAGCTTATCTTTTGAAACCTTTTCACATAAGTTGGACAACCCCTTATCTTAACATACTTAAGATTAGGAATCCTCCCTGTCCATAACTTTTATGGAGTCTTGGGGCTGATTTTGAGGTTACCTTTTCGTAGATATGCAACCATTTCTAGGACATGACCCTAGAAGGATACTGAAATGTCGGTAAAATCATTATGGATCGCACCATGTTAAAATAGGTACGATTTTTCTTTCAGATACATCAATCAATTATTATGTATCGAGAGGTGTCCATTATGAGAAAACCATTTGAGATGATCTAGAAACTTATTGCACAAGTATTCCTTCCTTGATCCGATCAAAGAATCCTAATACTTTGCCAATTTGTTTCACTTTTGAATTCTTTGAACCTTTCAAATAATTCACACATGTATTTCAGCAAATACACACATTCAACTCTTTGAATGATCATCTCCTTTTCTTATACTAGTTTGTTCAATATGCAAAATTATTTTCATGTAAGTCAAGTATACAAAATTTATTAAGTAATATTCCAGTTCTATACAAAACATTATTATTATAAATAGAACAACAATTGTTCTTAATTATAATACCAAAGATTTCATTGTCCAACAATAAAATAGAAATAATGTTTTTAACAAGAACTGGAATATAATAACAACTTATTGACTTAATAGATTTGCCCGTAGGCATTGCTAAACTATAAGTTTCTATGGCTAATGTTGCAACCTTTGCTTCATTTCCCACACATAGGATTACTTATATTTGTTTAGCTTTCTACTGTTTGGTCCTTTCATAAATCTATATTTATGATAACCAAAGTCGGTATCCAATACCCAAGTAGAACCTCGACTTAAAGAAAAATTTATTTCAATCATGAACAAAAACTTTATTATAGAAGAAACTTCACTAAGCTTCTTTGGTTAGCCTCGCAAGATGCTTCTCGCAGATTTCTTTCCGGTGTCGGGCTTATTGCGATTGGAAGCAAACTCATTTGCTATCCGTATCGATTTTATTCTTATTATCCTTTGTTTACGCCTTTTCATTTTACCTTCTTTGAATCGTTCTTCTTTTCGGAAGATCCTTTGGCCCCTACCAAGAAGACATGGTCTTTCTTGGTTGGAAAGTGACTCTCATCATTTTTCAACATGTTAAGCAAATTAACGAAGCTGATATCTAGCTTGTTCATATGAAAAATTCACAACAATTGTGAAAGGAGTCCGGAAGTGAGTGCAAGATCAAATCTTGGCTCAACTCTCCATCCATGACAAAACTCGTTGTCCTAATTGATCAATCAAATTGATAATGTTAAGGACTTTTATTATCATCTTTGTAGTGTCATCGGTCATTCTAGATCGGAAGAGCTCCTTAGATATCTGATATCTATCAGTCCTACTTTCCTCACCATCAACTACTTGATGTGCAGGAATATAGTAGAAACATCCATAGTTTCATGCTGACGCTGAAGCTCGTTACTCATGGATGCGAGCATGATGCATTGAGCCAACTGTGCATCATCTTGCCACTTTCTAAAAGTAGCAATCTCTTCCTCAGAGGCATTGTCTGCAACCATTGCAGGGATAGGCGTATTAAGGACATAAGATAGCTTTTCAGCCATGAGAACTATTCTCAATTCCTTAACCAATCCGTTAAATTTGGTCCGGTTAATTTAGCATCTAATATGATTCGCAGTGATAGTAATTTTAGACATTGTAAAATTTTGTAAATGAATTTGTAATTAACAACATTTTAACATACATTCTTTTATTAATTACCAAAATAAATTAGGTCTTGTTTTAAATTGGTATCTCCCACTATTTTCTTCAAACTATATTACCCTCACTTATATAGTTCAGCAAAATCTAATTAAAGATCTGCTAGTGAGAATAAGAATCTCATTTCAAATGTATATAGCCTTGTGGTGACACAACAAACTATATATAAATAAATAGGTAGACAACTTTTGTCAATTACATCAACTATGCAACTCCTTTTCTTTTACCTCTTAGATTATTTTGATCAAGTGGTGGCACATCAAGAATCAAAATTATCCAAGTTAAGTCCGACCTAGCACTCCATATATTCAAAAAGAAAAATATCATCCTTGTGGTGACACAACAAAACAATATTGTTCAATTTTCTTTATAAGCATCAAATGTGATAAATTAACATCTTAAATACTTAATACTTGCCTTGTGGTGACACAACAAACTCATATTAAATATTTAATACTCTATTAATTTTATCATGCTAGAAGGCTGACGTTCGATATTCCAAATATCTTTGAACGCTTAGGACTTAATATAAAAATTGAGAGGTTTGTTATTAATTTGTCTCATCTTGTTTAGCTAAGCATTGCACATATATATATAAATACGCTAATATATTAATGAACATGCGAAGCATGTTTGCATAATATATATATATATATAGTATAAGCATGCACATATAGAATACTATATTCTACCCGAATTGATTATGGACTTTTATTCTAGTTTGGTTCACTAGAGCCACCAAGTGAACCAAAAGGTCAAACCCTGGGGTGCAAGAAATAATATTTAAATATAACTATTACATTTAACTTAGGACTCCATTACAAATGGGTCTTCAAGCGCTCCTTGCTCCTTGATCTCTAATTCTTCAAAAAATTAATTCTAACTATTCCTATTACAAAACTATTTAAAATAAATAGAAACCTTGATCAGCAGTCAAGGGGAAGTACATAGGAGAGAGATAGAATTTACATTAAGAAAAATTAGAGAAGGCGAGGTACGTGAGACCCCATTTAATAAAACCCATACATTCATGCATCCAACTAAAATAAAATCCAATCATATTGGTCAATAGTCCATAATCAATCCCATTTATTATCATACACATCACCATATGCATCAATAAATAACATTCATCTCATGAATAATAAACATTTAATATATATATCGATATCATTTAATGGGCAAATTTAGTTAGTATAAAATCTAATTTTGAATTAAAATAAACTCCTTTATTTCAATCCAAATTTAAATCAAATAAAACTATTTTATTTTAATTTATCCAATTTTGAATAAAATAAACTATTTTATTTTAATTAAAATCTTTAATCAAAATAAACTCCTTTATTTTAATTAATTATGGAATCCAATTCCATGTAATAAAAAATTTTGATTAAAATAAACTCTTTTATTTTAATTAATTATGGAATCAATTCCATGTTAAAAAAAACTTTTATTAAAGGAAACACGGATATTCTTTCCTATTCACAAATAAACTCCTTTATTTTGAATAATATGAAATCTTATTTCATATTTAAATAAACTCCTTTATTTAAGGAAACACGGATTTTCTTTCCTATTCACAAATAAACTCCTTTATTTTGAATAATATGAAATCTTATTTCATATTTAAATAAACTCCTTTATTTAAGGAAATTAGGATTCTCTTTCCTATTCACAAATAAACTCTTTTATTTTAAATAATATGAAATCTTATTTCATATCTAAACAAACTCCTTTATTTAAGGAAAGATGGATTTACTTCCCTATTCACAAATAAACTCCTTTATTTTAGGAAAAATAAAATCCAATTTCAACTCCAATTAGTTATCATGGAATCCAATTCCAACTCTAATTAGTTAGCATGAAATTCTAATTTTAAAATTAAAATAAACCTATTATTTTAAAATTAAAATAAACTTTTATTTTAAAATTAAAATAAACCTTTTATTTTAATTATAAAATTATTGAGAATAATATATATATCTATATATATATATATATTATATTAATATATATATATATATATATATATATATATATATATATATATATATATATATATATATATATATATATTAAGTAACCATGCCACGTGACTTTTCCAAGATACTTTAATCCTGCAGATTATTTAGCCCACGTGAATTCCCCTTAAATCATGATTCAAATGAAAACCACTAAAAAGCACATCTATGTTAGCTTTTTTTTTTTTTTTTTTTTTTTTTTTGCTAGTCACTGAAATCGAGGGAAATCTTAAGCTTTACATGTTAAGGGATTTAAGCAATGCATGTTAATGTGTTTTAAAAAGAGCATTACTGATTTCAAGTGGTTCGCAGGAAACACATTTTTTTTTTTTTTTTTTTTTTAAATAAATTTTATACAATAAAAATATGCCCAATTAAATTGTTCTAAACACATATCAAGATACATATGAAATCTGAAACAATTAATAATTCGCATAAAGGTTTGGCTCTAATGCCACTGTTAGGTTTGTAATATTCATGAACGCAATCAAATTGCATAAAAGTGCGGAAACGTGTAAAAATCAGAATTTTAAAAATTTACAAACCATAAACCCGGATCACCCTTTATGCACAATTATTAATTAAACGAAAAGATAAAGAATAAAATCATACCCTTGAAGATCGAAGTTTCCTCGTGTACAAGTTCACCTCCAATCCTTTTCGCTCAACTTGAATCCACCGGGTTTGGTTCCTTCCTTTGATCAACGTTAGCCACCCATGTGTTTGGCCCTCAGAGGTGATCCACCAAGGAAGAATAGAATTCAAGAAGAAGGGTATTCGCTCAAACCCTAGTTTTCTATCTCTATAGAAAAGGCGTACTCTCCAACAAATTGGAATTATTACCTACATCGATATCCGATATAAGACACCTCTTATAAAGATATCGAGGTAACCTTATTTAATAAAAATAAGGTATTCTTTAATTAAACTCTTTTCATTAAATGGGCTCCCTAATCTTATTAGGGATAATTAATTAAACTCCTTTAACTAATTTTCCTCCTAATCCTATTATGAATAAATGAGAGTACTTATATTAAATTAATTCCTAAACTCTTTTAGAAATTAAAATAATAATAATTGTAATAATATTAATAAGACTCCTCTTATTAATTTATATTTAATATTTCTAAAATATTAAATAATAAATATTAAGCTATTGAATTTATTCTATCACCATAGATTAAATTAAATATACTTAATATATTATTACGATTATGCCATTAACTTCTTTAAATAATTATTCTTCCTTTTTATGGTGTGACCCTTTAGGTTCTCCATATTAAATATAGGTTGTGAATAAATCAATTAGAATAATTCTAATCTTATTTAAATAAATAAATTAAACAATTAATTTATTTAAATAAATAATATTTATTCTACAATAGGGATAAGCCTCCCTAGCGATCAACGACTTTCCAGATAATATAGATTTCAACATTAATTGTAAGACCCCAAAATTTTTAAATAAAAAAGGAATTTCCTTTATTTATTATTTTGAAATAGTAAGGGTTGATTTGATTAATGTGGATAGTTAAGGGTTAAATACATAAATATTTCAAAAATAAGCAAGTGGTTATAAAATATTCATTATCGTCGGGAATATTCGTTTGGTGGTGGAATATTCATCTTGTCGGGGAATATTAAATATTTAGTAGCAAGACCATATGTGGGCCCCATGTGAAAAGCGATTGGATGAAGAAAACGACAAATATAAGTTTTTTTAAATAATAGCGTAGTAGTTATTGCCAATTAATTACGTTGGAATACCCGGTGGTTAAAATACACTAATACGCTGCGTTGTTGAAAGCGGTTTGCTGCAGTATTGCACCAATTATTGATTCTTACGTAAAGAAGGCACTACTCAATAATGGTTACGATTTATTCTTATTAAGATATTTTATTGAGTTAATAATTCTTTGTGTTGATATTTTATATTCTTTGTTGTTTCAATAATTGTCATTACACAAGTATTTTTCATTATCGAAGCAATAATTCATATTATCTGAATAATATTATTAGATAACATTATTGGCAATGTCTAGAAAGTTCTGCCTCAAGGAGAGGTTTGGTCACCTAATTACGGCAGCAGAGAAGAAGAAATTCTTATTGGAAAGCCCCTCTTTCACAGGAAGCTGCACGGTTGTCAATATTGTGATTCGTAATATTATTTATGAATAATTAATTATTGATTCATATGATGAGAAAAATATTGATTTTATGTGGATATAGATGGAGAAAATTTTTATAGTGACAATTGTTGAAAATTGAAATTTTATCTTTTTACGATAAAATAATTCATTTAAATATATTATTTTAATAATATATTAACGGTGATATTTTTACAACGAATGTGGGATATATGAGTATCTGAGGAGGAAGAGTATTTTTGTTGCAATAAATGTTTAAAACATGTTAAACATCGGTGGACCCCATTTATTATTTGAAATTTGATTATAGCACGTAAAATCGCTTGTTTGTGGATTTGGTCAATTTCTATTTGGAATTTGAAAAACTTTCTTACGGAAAGTTGTAGAGAATTGAAATTCCTATAAAAACTCTTGAGATTCGAATTTTCTGATGAAAGGGCTATTTATTATGAATTATTGAAGTTCCGAAGCTCCGAAATAATTGATTTTTGGGAGTTTAAATTATTTTTGTTAAGAAAAACGTTTTTTGTATTTTTTTTGGACATCATTAACATGTGTGGCTGGTGTTTTGACCAAAAGGTGGGCTAAGGAAAATTTGTATAATTATATTAATATTATATTAAATTTTCTGCTTTGGTGTTCTAAGCAATTTCCTATAAATAGGGTGCTTAGGTTAGAATTGAAAATCACACGTAAAGCGAAGTTTTCTCTATTTCTCTCTCGATATTTTGAGCGTATTCTTGTGAGTATTTTGAGTATACTTTGAGTATTGATATACGGTGCAAGTTCATTCAGCGTTATTCCAGTCAGAAGTACTGCTCTTTTGAGGTAAGGGATATTATTTTTTTTTCGTAATGATATTATTTCTTCAATATCATTATACTGAAATGTTGATCTGAAGTTTTTATCAAATTTGAAACTTTTTCATGTCGGGGTTACTATTCATGGGTTACTATTCATGAGTTACTATTCACGAGTTACTATTCATGAGTTCTTATTCACGAGAGTTACTATTCACGAGTACTATTCATGAAGCGTGAAGATGTTTTTTTGTGGAATTTCTATCTTTTGGTGTCGGAGTTACTATTCACGTATTGACTATTCACGATATCTGGCACTATTCACGATACGGTACTATTCATAGAAAAATAAAATTTCTTCTTTTCGTCAAAACATCTATTCGGATACTAACTACGATTGTATCCATGTTTTGATCATTCTTGAATTTTACACCACTATGATTATTTTTGAGGTATTTTTGGACGTGGATAAAACCAAGTACGAATCCTTAATCCTTGACCCTTGTCATTTTGTTTCACTGGATTCGTTTCTTTAAAAAAAAAAAATATTTTTCATCATCCTCAGTCTTAAATGATTTCTTAAGAATATCTTTGGCCTGTAGTGCAAAGATGAATGATTTCTTAAGAATATCTTTGGCCTGTAGTGCAAAGATGAATGATTTCTTAAGAATATCTTTGGCCCGTAGTGCAAAGATGAATGATTTTCAAGAATATCTTTGGCCGTAGAGTAAAGATGAGCAGTGTTTAAATGAACATGACCGGTGATGAATATCTTTGGCACAGTGCAAAAAGATGAATATTTGATTCTAGATGTATATTGATTGAATACTGGGGATAAAAGATAGAGCGATGAACTTTTAAATTTATACATAGAAGATAGTAGTTTGCATTCTCTACTTAACTCTTCTAATGAATTATTATTTCAGCTGCTTAATATTGATTTAAAATTTGTTGTCTATTGTATTCTATTATATTTTTCCTGTTGAAGACTAACGATAATTTGTTGTATATTATCTTAGTCATAATATTCTTTCTTGAGCTAGTTGAGCTCACCCTTTTCCTTTTGTTCCATTTTTCTCGGGAGGCGAGAATATATAGCGAGTACAGTCGTGGTATGGAATGAAGGTTTTAGAAAGGATTGTTTAGTAGTCCTCACCATTTTGTAAATTAATGTATCAATAAATGTGATGAGGATTTATTTGAGTATAGATATTATCAGAAGATAATATTTATATTCAAACTCACGCTTTCTTTGTTGTAATAATAAAGTTGTAGTTGTTTACATACCATGTATTGACAACTCGGAATAGGTGATGTATACCTATTTTGGGGCGCCACGGTTGGTATCGAGCTTAGGGATATGATCTCTGGCGGAGATCGGGGAATAGAACTAGGAGGGAGAGGCGAGTAAATCCTTCGCTAGTGTGTCCTACCTAAGCTTATTTGTTAGTTAGTCAAGATATATAGGGATATTATGTGATATATTGATTTCCTTAATTAACCCTTGTTTTATGGCGGTATTTGAGAATGTCGATCGAGAATATTAACAATGGAAATGAGACCGAGAGTGGAGATGCTCTGTACTCACCAACGAGGAGAGCGTGCAACAGTGGCAATGTTCCTCCCGTGAACAACACCATTGAAGCGAGATGATGATGAACGAGGATGTTTAGAAGTTTTTTTGCAGTTCATGCAAAATCGGACGAGGAGACTCGTGTTCAAAATATGTGAGGAAATGATAGCAATTCACGGGTTGTCCAAACCCAAGCGATTCAAAGAGTTGGGACCACGAATTTAAGGGAAAGCCAGATCCGATCATGGCGGAAACATGGATCAAACAAATTACCAAGATATTCGATGTCTTGGGATGCACGGAGGAACAGAAGGTTCCATTCGCCACCTTTATGTTCCGTGGCGAAGGCGATCACTTGGTGGGAGTCGTGAAGCGTGCACTCCATCCGGTACCTTTTCGGCATGTCACGGGAAACGTTTGAAACTATTTAATAACAAATACTTTCGAAAGTTCGCTATATGAAGGAAGTGGAGTTCATCAGATTAGAGCAAAAAACAATGATGGCGGTGTCTCGATGCGAGGCAAAGTTTGCAGAGTTATCGAGTTTGCACCTCATTTGGTGGAGAATGAGGAACGATTACGCGGATGTTTCTTAGAGGTTTGAAACCCGACATACGTCAATATCTCATTTCTCATAAATTTTCTCTTTATTCGGATGTTGTAAATAGGGCTCAATTATTAGGCGAGATAACGAGTACGGTCGGTTGAGGACCACAACCAGGATCGTGTCGAGATAGCGATCAATGTAGAATAATGATAACTGCGAGAAGAAAAGCAGACGGATAGAAATGGTAACCACTCGGTGGTAATCATGGCCATGAAAATAGAAGAAGCGAGTCGGGAGGAGATTTTAAAAGAGGAGATTTAACAACGACCATGTGAAGACGGCGGTCTTAAAGAATCGGTTTTAAGGAGGAGAACGACCACCGGTCATATATGCTACAAATGCGGAAAAGAGGGACATATCGGTCAAACCGCCTACAACAGTTCAAGGTATGCTATAATTGTGGAAAGGAAGGACATATCACCGAGATTGTATGCGAGAGCGAAACCTAGTTCAATGGGGACGGTGACTCAAAAGATCGTCCCGAGAAAAGTCAAAGTCAACGATTCCGGAAGAGCGTTTGTTGTGGATTGGTCATAATGCGAGAACCCAAACGAGGTGATCACGGGTAAGCTATTTATTAATTCTTGCGAAGTTTATACCTTACTTGATACGGTGCTACCCATTCATTTATCTCTCTGCATGTGCTCAACGTTTAAACTTGACTCAGGAGATATTAGACTTTGACCTATCTGTGGAAACTCCGTTAGGAGAAACTTTCATCACATCCACTCGTTTATAAATCTTGTTTGATTCAAGTTGGCGCATTACTTTACATTGACCTTATCTCTTTAAAGATACTTGCTTTTGATGTGATTTTAGGGATTGATTGGTTAACTACTCATCATGCCAAAATTGATTGTTTTCGTAAGGTTGTTAGTTTTCATATTCCTAACCAACCGGTTGTTATGCAATTCAAACAACTAAACCATTAAAATCAATCAACGTCATATCTAATCATAAAGCTATTCGTTTATTAAAAATGGATGTCAAGCTTTCCTAGCCCATGTTATGGATTTGAATAAAGACACGTCAAATTTGAATAATATTCCTGTTGTTATTAACTTTCCGACGTATTTCAAGAAGAACTTCCGGTCTACCCCGTAACGTGAAGTTGAATTCTTTATTGATCTTGAACCCTGGTACAAAGCCCATTTCTAAAACCCCATATCGAATGGCTCCTATTGAACTTCAGGAGTTAAAGGTCCAACCACGAGGAATTGTTGGACATCGGTTTCATTCGCCCTAGTACATCTCCTTGGGGTGCTCTGTTTTATTTGTAAAGAAGAAAGGCGGGGAGTATGCGACTTTTGTATTGACTATCGGGAATTGAACCATGTCACCATCAAGAATAGGTATCCTCTACCTCGTATTGATGACTTGTTTGACCCGATTCGTAAGGGCATAATTCTTTTCAAAAATCGATCTTCGTTCGGATATCATCAATTTGAAGATTAGAGGCGAGGATATTCAAAGGCGCCTTGAGAACTTCGGTATGGGCATTATGAATTCTTAGTCATGTCTTTCGGACTAACTAATGCTCCTGCTTGACTTTCATGGATATGATGAACCGAGTATTCAAGGAATATTTGGATCGCTTTGTTGTTGTCTTTATTGATGACATCCTTATATATTCCAAAAGTCGTGAAGATCATGAGCACCATTTGAAAGTTGGTACTCCAAAGGCTTCGTGAAAACCAACTATATGCCTAATTGAAGAAATGCGAGTTCGGCTCGAGGAAGTAGCATTCCTTGGGCACGTGGTGTCGAAACATGGAGTATCTGTTGATCCGCCAAGATTGAAGCAATACAAAGTTGGGAGCAACCAAGTCGGTGGATCAAGCACGTAGCTTTTTGGGCTTAGTTTGGTTATTATCGGAGATTCGTGGAAGGGTTTTTCGAATCGCTACTCCATTAACTTCAACTAACTCGGAAGGATACAAAATTCGTTTGGAGCGAAGAATGCGAGAAAAGTTTCCAAGAGCTTAAGAGGAGACTTATTTCTAAGACTGTTCTAACAATACCATCTGGTTCGGATGGATTTGTTATCTCAAATGATGCTTGAGTGCAAAGGGTTAGGATGTGTTCTCATGCAGCGTGGGAAAGTCATAGCCTATGCCTCGCGACAACTTAAAGAGTATGAGAGGAATTATCCTACTCATGATCTAGAGTTGGCGGCCGATCGTTTTGCGCTAAAGATATGGAGGCACTATCTATATGGGGAGAAAGTGGAGATATATTCGGACCATAAAAGCCTTAAATATTTTTTCACTCAAAAAAGAACTCAACACGCGGCAATGACGTTGGCTCGAGCTATTGAAAGACTACGACCACACTATTCAATACCATCCGGTAAAGTTTAACGTAGTAGGCGACGCATTGAGTAGAAGATCATATGCGAGGAACGAGTGCGATGATGTCAAGTATACGATAGAGCCAACTTTAATAGAAAAAGTTAAGGTTGCTCAAGCCACCAGGCCGGAATGATGCGTATGAAGAAGAAAGTACAAGAAGGAGCTATTAGGAAGCGAGAATTGATGAAGAAGGAATACTTCGAGTCCACTCTAGACTTTGTGTTCCTAACGACTCTGATTTGAAGTACAAGATTATGATGGAGGCACACAATACGCCATTTGCAATCCATCCTGGAAGTACTAAAATGTATCGTGATCTTCGACATACATTTTGGTGGAACAATATGAAGAGAGAGATTGCAAAGTTTATCTCGATGTGTTTAACTTGACAACGTGTAAAGGCGGAGCATCTTGTACCTAAGGGTCCGTTGCAACCACTTGAGATTCCGGAATGGAAGTGGGAACACATTACTATGGATTTCGTTACGGGTCTTCCTACGGTTTCTCAAGGCATCAATGCTATTTGGGTTATTGTTGATAGATTAACCAAGTCTGCTCATTTCTTTGCCGTCACGGAGACTTATTCCTTGAACGTCTTGCTAGTATATACGTGAATGAGATTGTGAGGTTGCATGGCATGCACTGTATCCATAGTTTCGGATCGTGACCCAAGATTCACTTCAAGATTTTGGGTTAGCTTGCAAAAAGCTATGGGCGCGGATTTGCGATTTAGTTGACATACCATCCCCAAAGCAGACGGACAATCAGAGAGGACTATTAAAACTCTTGAAGATTTATTAAGACTCGTGTCCTAGACTTTCAAGGCGGTTGGGATAAGTATTTACCATTGGTGGAATTCTCCTACAACAACAGTTATCGTGCAAGTATAGGTGTGGCTCCATTGAAGCATTATATGGGCCGAAAATGTCGTTCTCCAATATGTTGGGATGAGGTGGGTGAAGCAACATTGTTGGGACCCGAGTTAAATACGTATGACTACCGAAAAGATCCAAATAATTCGACAACGTATACAAACGGCACAAGATCGACAAAAGAGTTATGCGGATCTTCATCGAAAGGACGTGGAATTTAATGTAGGGGATCATGTATTGTTGCGAGTTGCTCCATGGAAGGGAGTTACAAGATTTGGGAAGAGAGGAAAGCTCAATCCACGATTTATTGGTCCATTTCAAATTCTTGACCGAGTAGGAAATGTAGCCTATAGACTTGCGTTACCTCCGAGTATGTCTCGTGTTCATAATGTGTTTCACATATCTGTACTTTGTAAATATGTGAAAGACCCGAACCACGTTATTGAGTTAGAACCGGACGAGATAGCCGAAGACTTAACGTATAAGGAGGTACCTGTCAAGATCTTGGATAGGAAGGAGCATGTCCCTACGCATGAAAGGTCATACCACAAGTTAAAGTTTTGTGGAGGAATCATGCTTTATAGAGGAAATGACACCGGGAATTGGAAAGCGGAAATGAAAGCGAGGTATCCTCACCTTTTGAAAACACCAGTACGTACGTCAATTTCGAGGACGAAATTTCATAAGGAGGGAGGTTGTAAGACCCCAAAATTTTTAAATAAAAGGAATTTCCTTTATTTATTATTTTGAAATAGTAAGGGTTGATTTGATTAATGTGGATAGTTAAGGGTTAAATACGCAAATATTTCAAAATAAGCAAGTGGTTATAAAATATTCATTATCGTCGGGAATATTCGTTTGGTCGTGGAATATTGGAATATTCGAATATTGACCTAGTGACCATATGTGGGCCCCATAAATGAAAGCGATTGGATGAAGAAAACGACAAATATAAGTTGTTTTTAAATAACAGGCGTAGTTATTCTTTAATTATCTTGTTGGAATACCCGGTGGTTAAAATACACTAATACGGCGTTGTTGAGCGGTTACTGCAGTATTGCACCAATTATTGATTCTTACGTGAAGGCACTACTCAATAATGGTTACGGTATTTCTTATTCGATATTTTATTGAGTTAATAATTCGTATGTTGATATTTTATATTCTTTGTTGTTTCAATAATTGTCATTACACAAGTATTTTTCATTATCGAAGCAATAATTCATATTATCCGAATAATATTATTAGATAACATTATTGGCAATGTCTAGAAAGTTCGCCTACAGGAGAGGTTTGGTCACCTAATTCGGCGCAAGAAGAAGAAATTCTTATTGGAAAGCCCCTCTTTCAGGAAGCGCACGGTTGTCAATATTGTGATTACAATAATATTATTTATGAATAATTAATTATTGATTCATATGATGAGAAAAATATTGATTTTATGTGGATATAGATGGAGAAAATTTTTATAGTGACAATTGTTGAAAATTGAAATTTTATCTTTTTACGATAAAATAATTCATTTAAATATATTATTTTAATAATATATTAACGGTGATATTTTTTACAACGAATGTGGGATATATGAGTATACGAGGAGGAAGAGTATTTTGTTGCAATAAATGTTTAAAACATGTTAAACATGCTCGGTGGACCCCATTTATTGACTGAAATTTGATTATAGCCTGTAAAATCGCCCGTTTGTGGATTTCGGTCAATTTCTATTTGGAATTTGAAAAAACTTTCTTCTGCAAAGTTGTAGAGAATTGAAATTCCTATAAAAACTCGCGAGAATCGAATTTTCTGATGAAAGGGCTATTTATTATGAATTATTGAAGTTTCGAAGCTCCGAAATAATTGATTTTTGGGAGTTTAAATTATTTTTGTTAAGAAAAACGTTTTTTGTATTTTTTTTTTGGACATCATTAACATGTGTGGCTGGTGTTTTGACCAAAAGGTGGGCTAAGAAAAATTTGTATAATTATATTAATATTATATTAAATTTTTACGCTTTGGTGTTCTAAGCAATTTCTATAAATAGGGTGCTTAGGTTAGAATTGAAAATCACACAGTAAGCGAAGTTTTTCTCTATTTCTCTCGATATTTTGAGCGTATTCTTGTGAGTATTTTGAGTATACTTTGAGTATTGATATACGGTGCAAGTTCATTCAGCGTTATTCCAGTCAGAAGTACTGCTCTTTTGAGGTAAGGGATATTATTTTTTTTCGTAATGATATTATTTCTTCAATATCATTATGCTGAAATGTTGATCTGAAGTTTTTATCAAATTTGGAACTTTTTCATGTCGGGGTTACTATTCATGGGTTACTATTCATGAGTTACTATTCACGAGTTACTATTCATAAGTTACTTATTCACGAGTTACTATTCACGAGTACTATTCATGTAAGCGTGAAGATGTTTTTTGTGGAATTTCTATCTTTTGGTGTCTGGAGTTACTATTCACGATATCTGAGACTATTCACGATATCTGGCACTATTCACGATATCTGGTACTATTCATCGAAAAATAAAATTTCTTCTTTTCGTCCAAAACATCTATTGCGGATACTAACTCGATTGTATCCATGTTTTGATCATTCTT
Organism: Panax quinquefolius; assembly: GCA_020205615.1. Classification (NCBI taxonomy): domain Eukaryota; kingdom Viridiplantae; phylum Streptophyta; class Magnoliopsida; order Apiales; family Araliaceae; genus Panax; species Panax quinquefolius. The sequence continues at coordinate 126,207,272 of CM035169.1, forward strand.
GAATTTTACACCACTATGATTATTTTGAGGTATTTTTGGGCGTGGATAAAACCAAGTACGAATCCTTAATCCTTGATCCTTGTCATTTTGTTTCTTTGGATTCGTTTCTTTAAAAAAAAAAAATATTTTCATCATCCTCGGTCTTAAATGATTTCTTAAGAATATCTTTGGCTGAAGTGCAAAGATAAATGATTTCTTAACAATATCTTTGGCACAGTAGTGCAAAGATGAATGATTTCTTAAGAATATCTTTGGCTGTAGTGCAAAGATGAATGATTTTCGAAGAATATCTTTGGCCCAGTAGTAAAAAGATGAGCAGTTGTTTAAATGAACATGACTAATCGATGAATATCTTCGGCCTCTGTAGTCAAAAAGATGAATATTTGATTCTAGATGTATATTGATTGATGTTCTGAGGGGATAAAAGATAGAGCGATGAACTTTTAAATTCATACATAGAAGATAGTAGTTTGCATTCTCTACTTAACTCTTCTAATGAATTATTATTTCCGCTGCGAATATTGATTTAAAATTTGTTGTCTATTGTATTCTATTATATTTTTTTCCCTGTTGAAGACTAACGATAATTTGTTGTATATTATCTTAGTCATAATATTCTTTTCTTGAGCAAGTTGAGCTCACCCTTTTCCTTTTTATTCCATTTTTCTCGTGGAGGCGAGAATATAGCGAAGTGCAGTCGGGGTATGGAATGAAGGTTTTAGAAAGGATTGTTTAGTAGTCCTCACCATTTTTGTAAATTAATGTATCAATAAATGTGATGAGGATTTATTTGAGTATAGATATTGTCTAGAAGATAATATTTGTATTCAAACTCACAGTTTTACTGTTGTAATAATAAAGTTGTAGTTGTTTCTGTACCATGTATTGACAACTCAGAATAGGTGATGTATACCTATTTTGGGGGCGTCACATTAATCATTAAAGAACCTTTGAGTAAATAGTTACCATACAATTCAATCCTTCCACCATACAATGTCCCAATTAAATATAAGACATGGAATTACTGTCAAGTCTTATTTTATTTAATTATATGTATTTCGATCCTTAAATGCACAACTCCAAATAATGCAAATTAGAAACTCCTTTCTAATTCATTTACGCCGCCAAGGACTTTGGGTTGTCATTTATCGAATCACATAGGACATTTCTCTTCTTTTATTAGAAGTGGTAGATTCTTTATTGATCATAAATTATCTCCATGTACAACTTATTATACCCAAGCATACCCTTTGATATACCCTAAGGGTCGTAAGGAATAAGTCAAAGTATAATTCATCATACACAAGATACTATGATGATCTCAAGTCCAAGGATTACTTGTACTACTATCACTAAAGGAATTCCTATTGACAGACAAATAAAACTCCATTAGGTATTCCTTAGCGAGCCACGTTCAGTGAACTTATTCTCTAATAAGCACCTACATACTTGCTTTAGTGTCTCCACACAAATGATCATGAGATCAATCATCCTCATCCAATGAGCAAGCAACGTATGTACCAATCTATCCGGATTCACTAATCCCCAATTTAGTAATCCAAAGATTGGCAACTATTTTAGTTTTAAGCTTTCTAAGAATTTAGATCTCATTAGAATGATCATCATCATTATTCTAAAAGCATTGCTTAAAACTATGGGTTTATCACATATTATAAAACAGCATCATGTAGATAATTAAAAGCCTTTAATAAATTAATACTTTTTATTAATAAATGAATAAGATTGTTACAAAGTATATGCTTTATCATCAAACATGATTGGCTTGTGTGCATATTACTTTCACTAGGTACGTCACCAGTTTCAACTTTAGCAGTAAGAAATTTTACAGGCAAGAGTGAGCAAACAAGGCCCACTTGAAATAACAATAAATAAATCTTTAAACTTTTACATTAATTGCCAATACTAGGCTCAATAGAACTTAACCATATATTCTATTAACTTTCTGAAAATTATAACATTCACTGAGGGTCTAATGACCACGAATCATGTCCACAGTTATAAGTAATCTTTCAACTTTAACTTTAACAATCATAAGACTATAAAGACTCCACGTACTTAGGGGGATCAACCCTTCGTACAATGTATTGTGCACAACCATTTCAACGCTAAGCGTAAACCTCTATTAAAAGAGTTGTTCATCTCAATATTTAGAATACAATTCTGCACCAAATTAAGTTTGGTTTGGATAAGCTTTCAAGGAAATTTGGAATTTAACGAACATCAACTAAGGAGTAGTTGAATAAGACCAATAACACTATACTACAGAATAATAGTGATTGAATCAATCATAGTAACTAAAGTCGTGCATTAGGAATAATCTAATAGCATACAATTTGAATAAATATAGCATACCTTGCTTGAACAATACTAAGTCAAGGTTAATTAGGATTGAATACTAAACATGCATGGCAATTCAGTTATGCATGTTAATCAATAATTGAAATACAAGAATAACTTGTTTAACATCAAACCAAAGTTTAGACCACTTACATCATTATAAGATAATCGAATTGAAAACAATAATTAGCTCAATAAGACAAAGGATTAGAAAACTTGCATCGTCATGAGTAACTAGATACAATGACTTACTCAATCATAGGAAATCTAGCTCTACAAAAGTGTAGAAGTAGCAACTTACAACAATTGTAATTGAATTTGAAAACAATAATGTACTAAATGAAATTAAACTCGCACAATGAAGTTTTGAGTTAGAAAACTTGCCTTGCTCGTAGACTAAACCGAATCAATTTGAATCACAATATCCTATATACATATGTCATCATGACATAGTTAGTCATTATCACATAACTAATACATTCATCACATAGGTTTGATTATTTAATCAAATAATCAACTTATAACACCAGTTAATCCTTAATAACATAATTATTCATAGTATAGAAATACTAAAATCAATATTTTACAGTCCTACTATCATCACAAAAATGTTTTCTTAAAATTTCGTGTACAAAAAGTACAATCGTCGGACCATTCGCTTAACTCGTGTGCGCCTTACGATTTACATCGTGGAGTGCATTTAATGCGATGGCACTACTTTTCTGACGCGGTGATTATACTATTTGCAAGTTGCGGTGTGGTGATGGCAGCTGCCATTTAACGAGCATCTTCTTTGGTCACATGCATACAATAAAAGCTGCAGATTTGATCGATGACTTTGATAATAATACTAGAAAAAGCCAAATTGGCCTAAAAGCTCAAACCTAATAGACTGATTATCATGTAATTTACATATAGACTTCATATAAACATATTGTGAAGACTTCTAACATGTTTATACTCATAAAATAACACAAACATCAAATATACAACACCCAATTTCAATGTTCTTGGCAAAACTCCATTTTTATACTTTCAATGAAAATTAACATCGTGATTTTGTTTTTCAAACAAAACAAGTAAATTCAAAACATCATGATTATGATTTTACATACTCTATCAATTCTAATAATGAATTTATCAATTTAACAACAAATAAAACCTTAATTTCTACTTTTAACTAAGCCATATTAATATATATATTTTCATATGAATCATCGTGATATATTTCTTCACAATTTACATACATACACAAAGTAATTGATTATAATCATACATAATCTCAACAAAATAGTTTTACAACAACAATCATCATCTAAAGCTATATACACAAGAATTCATCATCCATAATTATTTACAGAGAACTCTTTGGAGAAGAAAATTAACTTTAAAAATAAAATACAAGGATTAATATCCTACCTTTGATTAAGAGGATGATACTCTAGAATTTAGAAGAAAATGGTTATGATTACAATCTTCTTTTCTCCAATTCTTTTCTCAATTTTCTCTAAGTTTCTCTCAACTTTTCTCTCTATATTTTTCTTCTTCTTCTTTTTCTTCAACTGAGCCTTCTTCTCTTCCTAACTCTAACTACGTAATAAAAATATAACGTTTATGATATAATATCTATTAATGATATAATATAAATATAGATATAATTATATCAGTTATATTTTGTTTGAAAATCAAAAGCCATAAGGCTTGTTTGGCTAAGCTAATAAAATAACCCTTTAATCCTTACACCTTGTTTGGTAAAATGAATTAAAACAAATAGATTAATCCTTATACCTTGTTTGATAAAACACTATTAAATTAAAGACTTATTATGAAATAAGACATATTTGGCAAAACTAAATTAAACTCCCTTAATTTATTTTAATAACCCTTTATAGCAAGATTATTTGTCACACTTCTATTTAATTAAATAATCAATTTAATCAATTCAAATATTAATCTATTAAATTACTTTAATACATAAATCATTATCACAAAACTATAATTTCTTTATAATTATAATTTTATTTAACCAACTAATATTTTAAATTATAATTTCCCATTTAAAATATTATAATTTATTTAAATCACTATAAGCTCTCTAGCTTACTTATTAAATTACATTGGTATATAATCTCATAACAATTAATTTACTTAGCTCCTTAATTATTTATTTAACAAATAATTAACTAAACCACATCAACTCAAATTGCCATATAATTCAATAAATATTTAATATTGCAAATAAATATTTAATATTTAATATTTAATTATTTATTCAACAAATAATTAACTAAATCACATCAACTCAAATTGAATAATTATTTATTCAATAATAAACATATCCATTAAATATTTATATAAATTAATAAATATTTAATATTACACTTTAAAATTCTGAAATGTTATAGATCATAGCGTTAAACATTTCATATTATCTTATTCATACCTTACAACGTCTGGTTCATTTGATTCGGAATGTTTTCCAAGTTATACTTATTAACTCGGCTTCTTAACGTTATACGTTATTATCCTTCACTTAGTTTCTTCACCGTTTACGGTTAAATCTTAGTCTTCATTACCTTACGGTCAAACCATACACGGAGTGTAGGTTCTGCCCGTTTAATAGTCATATACACTCAACCCTTACATTGGTCAAAGTGTTTAAAACTTACCTTTCATTCTAACATTCTCTATCCGACTCACATCGGACATTCATTACTCTTATTACTGTTCACAACGACTTTTTATGATAATTCATATCTTCCTTACTACTTTCGTTAACGTCCAAGTTATACAACCATTGTATACTTAGAACGTTCGTCCAACGCGAATACTATACACAAGGGTCATTACGTATTCGACGTTCACATTGCTTGTCTCTTAATTTCCCACTTAACCTTTACTCAAGGTTTCAATTACTTTCATCGTTATCTATCCCATGAACCCCATGTTCATTATTCATTCTTAATGTCAAAGCCATACCGTTCGTTGTATGCTAAGACCGATCGTTCATCGCAACAACGTTGCGTTCAGAACGTCTATACGCTTTACACTTATCTCTCATTATCACAACATAACATCGAAATGTTACTTGTTACCTTCGTCACTCAACGTCTAAGGAATCACAATCATAGTAATACCTCACGTTCGTTCATCGTGACTACGTTCCCCAAATATCGGTTCCGTAACCTAGCGTTTACATTCTTCGTCTTTTAATCACGTTAAATCTTTCTGACCAACCTTAACTAATGATTTAAATCACCTGCTTTAGTGTTACAATAGGTGAACTACATGTTCATATTTCTTTCGTGCACATCCCCCAGTAATTGACAATTAAAAATCTCATTTACGGGCATTTGCCTGACCGTATTTGTTGAAGGTTCTTTCTCTCTCTCAGCCGCCATGGACGACCTAAATCTTCCTCTTCCTTGGTGCAGTGCAGCTGGCGGCAAACTCTTTGTTATCTTTCGCGATGCAGCACCAATTAATAGAACCTGAAGCCCGATCTCGCGCTGCAATGCTACTTCTCAAAGCTCAGCCGGTGCTGCGGCGCCGAGCCTAAACCTAGAAAATTTTTTGAAGTGTTGCATTAAGTTTGAGATATGTACTTTACGATCTCATAACTTCTTCGTTATAACTCGGAACGAGGTCGTTACAAAGCCATTCTCTTCCTTATCTTACTTACTTCCATACCCCTCAGACAGAACTTTGTTCTGAATCCGTTAACGTGCCATTCGATTGGCTTGATCTTCCCTCGTCGTTCATTTTTACGCTTTTAACGTTCTTCGCTCGTTCATCCGTAATTCGGTCATCCGAACTCGGAACTCGTTCGTTCTTGAGTCCACGACTCACATTTTCTATGTTCTCTTACATTCTTATGAAACCTTACACGTTCGGGTTCATTTACTAACTTTCTAATTCTCTTTTGTCTTTTACGAAATTTCGCCATAACTTCGTTATAGCTACGTTTTAGTCCGTTCTTCATGAACGCTTCAACAGTTCCTAACCAAGCAATAAGCAACTAACTTATACGCGATGGTTTTAAACTTGTCCATCAACAACAATTATCCTACGATGGTTTTAAACTTGTCCATCAACAAAAATTATCCAACGATGGTTTTAAACTTGTCCATCAACAACGTTCTTCGTGTTCTTCGCGTGTTCTTCGCGTTCTTCAATTTTAATCGATATTTTGGATTATGATTCTACTTTTTATTGGATTTTGATGTTATAGAACATCATTCCTTACTTATTTCACCTACTCGTTCATATAATTCATTCGAATCGCTCAAAATCTTTACGAATCTTATACTTCCTTAAGAAATTTACAAACTAAACTTCTAATTCATATTTATTTAGTTTCTAATGATTTCAACCATATGAAATCATTCATAACTTCATCTACTTCTTGTCTTCATTAAGTTATGTTTTAAACATATTAAACTTAAAGAAAATTTAGAAGAGACTAGGGTTCGGATTACCGTTCTTCTTTAATCCTCTTCTATTATACAAAGCTGGCGATTTGCAAGCTTTTCTATTTGACGATCACTTTTGATCTGAGCATTCATGCTCAAATGCTTCCTTCTCCCTCTTCATCCGAGCTCTCTCTCTCTCTCTCTCTAAAGATATAGGATTTTCAAAAACTCAAAATAATGAACTTGAGCTTTCTATTTATAGAAAACCAAGGCTTAGGGCAAATTGGTCATTTCGCCCCCTTAACCTCATTACTATTCCAATGCTTAGGCACCAAGTTTACTTGGCAACCACCTTTACTTGGTGGCCTAGTGGCCGGCCCACATGCCCATGGGTCACCCCATGGGTTATCCCATTGGTTCTTACCCATCCGTTTAGCCATCGGTTCGATCCGCGGTTTCTTTTCTTGGTTTGGGCCTTAACATCGGTTTGGTTTTATTGGGCCTATCTTGGGCTTGATTTCACCAAGCATTGGGCTTGACATAATCCAAGTCCAATTGGATTCTACAAAGTCTATGAACTCAAAGTCCATTAAAACTAATCGTATTCTACGCATTCCATGCCCGTATTCTCGTGTTCTCTTTGTATATCGTTCGTACGATATTCGTATTATACGTCGTACTAATCTTTGTACTATACTCGTATAATAACTAGTATTATACTCATATTTCTCATGCATAATAACCCTAGTTATTATACGTACTCATTACATTCTCGGAACTCACTTTTCCTAACCCTTAGGTTTTGAGTCCGCAGGCGAAAACTTCGTTTTTTCCATACCAGAAATATTATTAAATATTCCATCATGTCTCAACATTTTATGTAATCAATAACTTCTCGGAATTTGAAAATAAATCTCCGAGCAAAAACAGATGAATAGTGTGTATTTCGTCTTTTTCCCCGAAAAATATTTTGTTCCCGGAAAATTTTCATTTTCATCTTGAAAATTCTTACTCTTTAAATCTAGCTCGTAGCCAGAATCCTCCCGACTTATAATCATCCTAGGTTATAGAACGATTAATAAACACATAGCACATAATAGTATTAATAAAAATTCATTTTATTAATAACTAATTCTTTAAACCTAAATTCTAGATAATCCAAAATTTTGGGTTGTCACATTCTTCCTTCCTTATAAAAATTCCGTCCTTGGAATTTCTTAAAACCACACCCTTACCCGGGTCATCACATTCTTCCCTTCTTCACATAATTTCGTCCTTGAAATTTTAGTTTAGTCTTCTTCTCAACTTCTCTTCAAAGAAGTTCTTATCTACCCATCATTCCTAACCTCCATGACCTATCAAGAATCATGAAGTAGAAGGAATAGCGAGGAATATAAAATATTCTTTAAAACGTTTCATACATTTGCTGAGGGGTCAAATTGACCATGAACTCTTACTGGGTTAAACAGCCTTTCGCCGTAAACCTTTCTTTCCACGGTAAGTTTACAATAACAAAGAAGGTAAACTACCTCTTTCTATACGTAGGTGATCAACCTATCGTATAACTCCATTTCGGGATATGTTCACCTCAGACTTAATGCCAAAAATTTTGGATAACACTTGAAACATTCGTCTAGTCAACTCGATTGACGTCGACTACTTCTTTAAATTCTTTTCACAATACATCAAAATGTTTTTATGACGTCATGATACCGTACTCTTCCAGTACGTTGAGGACTTCGTCAATTTATGACTTCGTCATTATACATCATACCATAGCGGTTTGTTGATCATAAGATCACATCCCACCAAGTTCAATTGCATTAACAACTCCATCTTTTTACCATCCTTGCATCAAATGCACGGATGATATAAAATTCATTTTGATCTTTTAAATCAATTTCTGTCTAGCCGAAGCAATTGGCATAGACATACAAAACATAGCTCTTTTAAAATCCATTGGTTCAAAAATTTGAACCAATTCTTTCTTTTTCAGAATGTACATTTCAGCACGATTTGAATAAACTTCGAAATCTAGCACCTTCAATGCTAAGTCTTCCTTCGTTGTCTTACTGCGACAATACTTAATCTTTTCTAGCACCTTCAATGCTAAGTCTACTAAAAAATACTTCGTTTCCAGTCTAAACATTCCTATACCTTAGTACAGTCCATCAACTTACCACACATTATGAGTTCAGGAACTTTCCACAATAGTATGAGTTTAAGAACATCCAGACAGACCTTAGGCGTCCATTCGCTGAGACGTTCGAAAACATACCATATTATTATGAGTCACGAACTTACCATAAGTATGAATTTCAAGAACTCGCACCTACCTTATCGTTCTCTACCTATCAAGTATATACATGAGACAAGATTCACCTTCTCGTCATATACATCTTAATAGCGCGACCAATTCCAATGATTATCACTGTAATAAATTTAGCAATTGTTACACCAAAGCACAAACCTCTGCCCATAACAAAGGTTCATACAACTCAGCCATCACATGAGTCCTCAATTGATATCTTACAACTTCTAAATTTCTCTTTACTTAATACGAATTTTCTTTAATTCGTATGCTATCCTTTACAACTCAATCCGAGTTCTTCTTCCCGTACTACTTTATAGTACCATTCATTCATAGCATTAGCTATAAATCATTCATCGTTTAACAACTCATCTTTTACTACGATTTACTATTATCACGTGGTGATCTTCTTCCTTAATCGTTTAACTCAACGATTTTCTTATCCTCTTCTCTACAATTATAGTCTTAGGTACACATACCTAAGAGTTATAACTTATAGCTTTGATACCAACCTGTGACTCCCCGAAATCTGGCCTACTTTTAGACCCGAACTCCGTGTATCACTATTCCATTTCCTTCCAAACATATTTCATTATATAGCTAAATATAATGACATACATTCTCAAATCCCAGGTTCTTGAAACCTTAGAACCTCTTTCATTACAGATAATGATAATTACATTATTCTTTTCATCTTACACGAGTGACTTTCATCCGCCACCAAGGATACATAACTGTTCATTAAACTAATCTATAGTTTAATTCTATCATTCTATATTACAAGTCTTCACTTGCTCTTCACACACATTCATATACTGAATGACACTTCGTCTGGATACCAATCAGCTTGATCTTTACGGGATCCTTAAGTTTTTTCTAACATCGTTCGCTGAAAATGATTTTCATTTAAAGCAAGTGTGAGCATTCAATTGCCCAGCAAGTCATAAAAGTTGAACAAACACATTCAAGAGTTTAAACATTTTTTAAAACTTCTATAATCGAACAAAGGTTATGAAGCAGCTTGAATAATAGCAATAGTCTCGATTCCTATCATCTTTAAACATTCATGACATACTCTTTACAGTACTTTCATTCTTCTACCTTTTTCCATACATATCATGTCTGGCTAGAATCATTAGCACAGACTTAACAATAATGGTTCATGTATAAACAGAGCATACTTGTATTAAACAGCTCAATCATAGAACAGTTCATCTCAAAGAAACACCGAAGTGTTCAAATTGTGGCACAAGGCCTCATACATTCTACCACCTTGTACAAATATCGCACATTCGTACATAGACAGAACTTCTCAAGTTCAACATCTGAAAAGTTGAAGAAACTAGCATTCATATAGCATGAATGAAGTTAGAAAACTTGCCTTACGCACAACTACATCTTACGCTGAACTGCTCATTCCAAATCCCTATATAACACATGAGGAAATAACGCGTACACCAATTAGTCATATACTTGACTTACGCATTAGTTTACTTAACTTTACTTCTTAGGGTTCGCGTTCTTGCAATATAAGCTTACGCGACTAACTTTCATTACCGGTTTACAGCTTCATGACCTACGAAGATGTCTTACTCAAAACGTTCATCATCTTTGATGATTTGCATTGTTATCTTCTTCTTATAACTTTTATAGTACTCAGCGTACATCGCTTCTCTGCTAGTAGTCCATATGGTACTATGAGTGGTTTCCCACAAAAAACAAACAAACAAGTTCCCGTCTCATCTACACTGCCCACACAGTGAGTTAGATCGGTTGCCAGTTTTGTATATACCTTCGCTCTCTAAAGGAATTGTTTAGCCCAGCTACCATATGTGAACCATCAAAGGTTACGATTGTACCACAACCTAATCTCATCTTAAGTTATTTAAACTTTTAAACTTTAACATTCATTAAGTCAACTTCTTATTCCTTATAGCTTTCTGGCAACAAAATGTCATACCTCAGGATTCATTTCTTATCATCTAAGTCATACAGTCTTTTGTATACTCGGAACGATCATTCAATGTCAATACTATGAGATCATAGCATTCAACATTTCATATTAACTTATTCATACCTTACAACGTCCTGTTCATTTGATTCGGAACGTTGTCCAAGTTATACTTATTAACTCGGCTTCTTAACGTTATACGTTATTATCCTTAACTCAGTTTCTTCACCGTTTACGGTTAAATCTTAGTCTTCATTACCTTACGGTTAAACCATACACGGAGTGTAGGTTCTGCCCATTTAATAGTCATATACACTCAACCCTTACATTGGTCAAAGTGTTTAACAATTACCTTTCATTCTAACATTCTCTATCCGAATCACATCGGACTTTCATTACTCTTATTACTGTTCGCTACGGCTTTTTACGATAATTCATATCTTCCTTACTACTTTCGTTAACGTCCAAGTTATACAACCATTGTATACTTAGAACATTCGTCCAATGCGAATACTATTCACGAGGGTCATTACGTATTCGACGTTCACATTGCTCGTCTCTTAATTTCCTGTAAGACCCCAACTTTTATAAATAAAGATGAATTTTCTATATATATCATTTTTGAATATTATGGAATGAATTTGATATAATGTTATAGTTGTGGGTAATATTTATAAATTTTGAAATGTCACGCAAGTTGTTATATAATATTCGATTGGTGGGAGAATATTCATTTTAATGAGGAATATTAAATGCAATGGCATAATCATTGGTGGACCCAACAACGGAATTATTGTCGGATTGAGAAAATGACAAAAATACTTTATGAAAATAACGGCGGAAGTTTTACCGTTAACTGTTGATACACCGGTGTTAAAAGTCTTTGTAATGCAGCGTAGTTGCATAAAGAGATAGCACTACGGTATTGATTATTGATGCTTACGTGAGAAGTCACTCGGTTTTGTTCAATTATTATTACGATAATTCTTTGCATAGTATCTCACGTTATTTGATTCAATTATTCTTAATATTTTATATATTATTAAATCAATAATTGAGACGACAAAGTTATTAATATTGTTATTTGCAATATTAACGATGTCTAGAAGTTACATCAAGGAGAGGTTTGGTCACCTAATTCGCACGACCTTGATAGGAGAAATCCTTATTGAAAGCCCCTCTTTCCAGGAATGACACAGTCGATTAATATTGTGAATTGTAATAATGGTGATATAGTTTGTTTTATTAGTATTATTAATGTAATAAAACATAAAAACTTTTTATATAAAACATAATACTTTTATAAAGTTATTCGTTTTATTAGATTAATAGTAAAATCTTTTTATATAAAACTGAATACTTTTATAAAGTTATTTGTTTTATTAGACAATAATTAGAATATATTATATTTTATTATGCATAGTATTTGCATAGTAAAATCTTTTTATATAAAACAAAATACTTTTATTAAGTTATTCGTTTTATTAGATTATAAATAGAATATATTATATTTTATTGTAAACCAACCTGGACCGTCCGTTTAAAGTAAATCAATCTGGACCGTTCATAAGTTAGTTACTATGCAGTCTATTCCTCTATAAATAGAAGCTCATTCCTTCATTATTTCTTACGAATTCGCTGAAACTCTAGAGAGAGAAATTATAAAGAAACTATAGAAAAGTATTCTGCTACTTCCCTACCCTTATATTCAATTTTTTTAAGGTAAGGGATATTATTTGTTGTACTCGTAAGGGGTATTATTTCTTTTGTATTCATGAAGAGAACTTCTATTATTCCATTATTTATTATTTTGTTGGAATAACTTTGATATCTGGGCTACCCTATACTTGGTGAAATTCTTTTGTTATTCCATTCTTTATTATTACATTTGGAATATCACATGCATGCATTTTTCGTCGAACTGGTTCCAATCTTTATTATTCATTGGAATATCCACATTTGTGTGTTTTTCTGTGGGACTGGTTCCATTCTTTATTATTCTGTTGGAATATCACATGCATGCGTTTCGTGGGACCTAGTTCCGTTATTTATTATTCTGTTGGAATAACCTGCATGTGCGGTCTATCGCATGCCTGGTGATTTCCTTTGTTATTCCATTCTTTAGTATACTCAGTTGGTTAAAACTTTGACTTCTATACTCCATGAAATTAGTGGAATATCCTTGATATTTGCGCTTCATCCAATATCTTTTCATGGAAATATTCTTCTAAGCATTCTTAAATTTTACTCTACAAAGAAGTATCATGTTGACAATTTGGACGTTATTAGTTCCTGGATAAATTAATTCTTGAACGTGTTTTATTGAATTCTTATATCATTGTCATCATCCTCATGTTTATATTTTGTTGAAAGTCATATGTGGCCTGTAGTGCATAGATGGACTTGGTATGATTATGACCAGGGATTATTGATTGTAATCATGGTAGTAATGTTACAAATGATGTGGTAAAAGTCCTCGTTCAGTCGTAGTGCATTGATGGATAGTTGTTGGTATGATCATGACCATTAATGAATACACTAATGTCCTTGGCCCATAGTGCATGAATAATTTGTGGTCGTGATACTAAAGAATATCCTTGGCCGTTGTGCAGGGGTGATTCGATGATGCGGATTATTTATTAAGCTGAGTCCCAACGATAAAAGTGATGAAAAACCTTTTAAATCATAGAAGATAGTAGATTTCATTCTCTACTTGACTCTTCTAATGGATTGCTTGTTCCACTGCAGTTAAACTTGATGTTTGTTATATTTTATCAGTTTAACACCGTTGAACGCTAATGATAATTTATTCTGCATTATCTTAGTCATAATATTTCTTACTGGGCTAGTTGAGCTCACCCTTTTGCTTTTATTGTTCTCTTCAGGAAATGAGAACGTAGTAGGGACTAGTCGGGGAACGGAGTGATGGTCCAGATGATAGCATTAGTAGTCCTCACTATTCTATGAAATAGTGTAATAATAAATGTAATGAGGACCCCATTGAGTTTGTATATTGTCTAGATGACAATATTTGTATTAAAACTCACAGTATATGTTTAGTCGTATTTTACACGACTGTTGTATAATTAAGTTGTATTTGAATTTTGTACCATGTATTTGGCGAATCAAGATGGGTGATGTATACCTATTTTGGGGGCGTCACATTTCCCACTTAACCTTTACTCAAGGTTTCAATTACTTTCATCATTATCTATCCCATGAAACCCATGTTCATTATTCATTCTTAATGTCAAAGCCATATCGTTCCTTGTATGCTAAGATCGATCGTTCATCGCACCAACGTTGCGTTCACAGCATCTATACGCTTTACACTTATCTCTCATTATAACAACATAACATCGAAATGTTACTTGTTACCTTCGTCACTCAACGTCTAAGGAATCACAACCATAGTAATCCCTCATGTTCGTTCATCGTGACTACGGTCCCCGGATATCGGTTCCGTAACCTAGCGTTTACATTCTTCATCTTTTAATCACATTAAATCTTTCCGATCAACCTTCACTAATGATTTAAATCACTTGCTTAAGTGTTACATTAGGTGAACTACATGTTCATATTTCTTTCTTGCACATCCCCAAGTAATTAACAATTAAAAATCTCATTTTTGGGCATTGCCATGCACCGGCGTTGCGGCGCCATGCCCCTTTCTCTCTCTCGCGCTGCGGCGCGACCTATGTCTCCCTCTTCCCTTGGTCTGACGCTACAGCACCAAAGTCTTTGTTATCTCGCGCGTTGCGGTGCCAATTAAAAGAACCTGAGGCCCGAGGCGCTACTTCCTAAAGCTCAGCCGGTGCTGCGGCGTCGAGCCTAAACCTAGAAAATTTTTCGAAGTGTTGCATTAAGTTTGAGATATGTACTTTACGATCTCATAACTTCTTCGTTATAACTCGGAACGAGGTCATTCAAAAGCCATTCTCTTCCTTATCTTACTTACTTCCATACCCCTCAGACAGAACTTCGTTCTGAATCTGTTAACGTGCTATTCGATTGGCTTGATCTTCCCTCGTCGTTCATTTTTACACTTTTAATGTTCTTCGCTCGTTCGTCCGTAATTCGGTCATCCGAACTCGGAACTCGTTTGTTCTTGAGTCCACGACTAACGTTTTCTATGTTCTCTTACATTCTTATGAAATCCTACACGTTTGGGTTCATTTACTAACTTTCTAATTCCCTTTTGTCTTTTACGAAATTTCGCCATAACTTCGTTATAGCTACGTTTTAGTCCGTTCTTGATGAACGCTTCTACCGGTTCTAACCAAGCAATAAGCAACTAACTTATACGCGATGGTTTTAAACTTGTCCATTAACAACAATTATCTTACGATGGTTTTAAACTTGTCCATCAACAACAATTATACTACGATGGTTTTAAACTTGTCCACCAACAACGTTCTTCGTGTTCTTCGCGTTCTTCAATTTGAATCGATATTTTGGATTACGATTCCACTTTTTCTTGGAATTTGTTGTTATAGAACATCATTCCTTACTTATTTCACCTACTCGTTCATATAATTCATTCGAATCGCTCAAAATCCTTACGAATCTTATAGTTCTTAAGAAATTTACAAACTAAACTTCTAATTCTTATTTCTTTATTTCCTCATGATTTCAACCATATGAAATCATTCTTAACTTCATCTACTTCTTATCTTCATTAATTTATGTTTTAAACGTATTAAACTTAAAGAAAATTTAGAAGAGACTAGGGTTCGAATTACCGTTCTTCTTTAATCCTCTTCCGTTATACAAAGTCGGCGATTTGCAAGCTTTTCTATTTCACGATCACTTTTGATCCGAGCATTCATGCTTAAACTCTTCCTTTTCCCTCTTCATCCGAGTTCTCTCTCTCTCTCAAGTTATAGGATTTTCAAAAACTCAAAATAATGAACTTTAGCTTTCTATTTATAGAAAACCAAGGCTTCTGGAAAATTGGTCATTTCGCCTCCTTAACCTCCTTACTATTCCAATGCTTAGCCACCACCTTTACTTGGTGCCCAAGTGGCCGGCCCACATGCCCATGGGTCACCCCATGGGTTGCCCCATTGGTTCTTACCCATCCGTTTACCCATCGGTTCGATCCGCGGTTTCTTTTCTTGGATTGGGCCTTAACCCTAATTCTTATTGGGCCTATCTTGGGCTTGATTTCACCAAGCATTGGGCTTGACATAATCCAAGTCCAATTGGATTCTACAAAGTCCAGAACTCAAATTACATTAAGACTAATCGTATTCTACGCATTCCATTCCCGTATTGTCATATTCTCATTGTATATCGTTCGTACGATATTCGTATTATACGTCGTACTAATCTTCGTACTATACTTATATAATAACTAGTATTATACTCATATTTCTCACGCATAATAAACCTAGTTATTATACGTACTCATTTCATTCTCGGAACTCACTTTTCCTAACCCTTAGGTTTTGAATCCGCAGGCGAAAACTTCGTTTTTGGCATATCTGCAATATTATTGAATATTCCATCACGTCTTAACATTTTACATAATCAATAACTTCTTGGAATTTCAAAATAAATCTCCGAGCAGAAATGGATGAATAATGCATATTTCGTCATTTTCCCCGAAAAATATTTTGTTCCCGGAAAACTTTCATTTTCGTCTTGAAATTTCTTACTCGTTATATCTAGCTCGTAGCCAGAATCCTCCCGACTTATAATCATCCTAGGTTATAGAATGATTAACAAACACATAGCACAAAATAGTATTAATAAAAATCCATTTTATTAATAACTTATTCTTTAAACCTAAATTCTGGATAATCCAAAATTCTGGGTTGTCACATGGGATGCTTCTAATGGTAGTGGCAAATAGTTTTGGGTAGTTGCTAGTGAAGACTTAAGCAAATCAGTTGGTAGCATCACTATTAGAAGGAGCAAATCGTGTAGAAATCCTAAAGTGCTCGAATAGGATCATGGACTGCTGTGACGCCCCCAAATCCGGGTCTCTTCTAACCCGACATATGGTGATCCACGGTGCTACAGTTCACAAAAATATTCAATTAAAATGCCTCAAAAGAACAAATATGTCTTATATATATACCAAAATAATACTACCATTCCCCAGGTTCTTTATAACCGTTACATTTATTCTTGTCATAATATCAAATATTATCATTACAAACCTATACTATTACATAGGTAAACTACAAGTTCGCTTTAGCCTTCACTTTATCCTTGTCGAATCCTTCGGTCCCTTCGGTCTAAGCTGCATTCATATGGTTTAAGAAAGAGTGAGAATAACAAGCTCAACAAGTACAACATGTTCATTTAAAAGGCATACTTGAAACATAGGAATCGTATATCTTCAATAACTGGATAACAGTTATGAAGTACTATCAAAATTCAAAATAGCGTTCCTTTTCCTTCAAAACATTTTATCATGACAATATTCAGTAAAACACCAATTCTGGTCCAAGACCATGAGTGTTTCATAATTTCTTTGAAAAGGACAACCCAAGACGAAGTCCGTAAGTCAAAGCATATCTTCTGGCAGATTCTAGGTGATCAGCCTATAGTACTCAATGTTGATCAACACTACATCCATTAAACGTGTGTACGTTTAAGTTGTTGCAACCTCATGTGCCCATTGAATACTCGATGAAAAATACATTTGTTTATTGATATACATGATTACCTTGAATCCGTACCAAACAGTTGGCGTAGGATAGCGTTAGCAATTCAATATTGAAAGACTTGTAAACAATTCAATCAATCTATCAAGATTAGTCTAGCCAAGTTAAAACTGGCATAGACTCTTTCCTTAAAACCATACATGCATCTCATAACTTGAATCAATTTGAAAATGTGGCTAACAAGAAGGTTAGACAAGTGTTTAAGAAAAACTTGCCTTCAACGTCTGCTATAGTATAATTACGCTTCCTTTTGAGTCTTTACGGCCTCTACAACACATAATCACATAACATACCACATTAGGTCACGAATGAACATACTTAGTTCTTAAACAATCTTACCCTTCTTCTCAATCTAATCATGTATTAGATTTGTTATTATTGGTTCCGGCTTACCGTCGTTCTTTTACATCGTTCTTACTAACTTCATTCTCTTCAATAACTTAACTAAAATTATTTCATTAATACAACTCGGTTCGAGTTAATTATCCTTCCTCACAGTTTACTAACGTCCTTACGTTATTAATTGACACTTAATCGACATTGGTTATGTACCATTATTGTACACTGTTCCTGCTTACATTCAATTAACTTTCTTTAACCCTAAGTGATCACACTTGAGGTTTAGCTATGACTTAACAATGTTTTATTAAGTCCCTTAGTTATTTGTTAAACAATTTCCATTCAAGCTCTACTTGTAACCAATCTTTGATGTCTAGGTTTTAAAAATTTGGCGACGCTGGCGCTTGGTGTTGCTTTGTTATCTTGCTACTGCAACGTCACCATTAGGGCTTGGAGACCAAACTCGGCGTTGCGGCGCGAGTCCCTTTGTTAATTGTCATGATGCGGCGCGAGTTTGCAGGGACTGAGGCTCACTTCGGCGCTGCGGCACCGGTTATTTAGGCTTGGAGTCGCGCCGCGGTGCTGACTCTGTGCAAGAGATAAATTTGACAGATTTTCAAACTTATGAGATTCTCGGACTCGTAACTTCTTCGTTATAAGTCTGAATTGGCTCGTTCAAGAGCCTACGGTTCACAAATCACATACTCTACGTGTTCATACAATAATTTTATCTATTCGACTTTGTTTGCTAAAATTTCACCTATTAGTCCATTTTTAACGAAAACGATAAATGTTCGTGAACGTTCAACGCTCGTTTCTTCGTTCTAAGTCGGAATCTGGCTATTTTTGAGTCCACAACTCTATAATGCCAAATAAGACTTGTCTCCATTGAAAACCAATGTTTCCAAGCTCAATATCAAAATTCGACTTTCATTCCGAGAATTTCACAAATTCGACGATTATCGTCTAATCGTGTGAATTCCGGCGAAACTTCGTTACTTAAGATTTTTTCATCGTTCTAAATGAATTCAATTCATTATATAGATATCTCCACCTACATATTACAACATCTTATTTTCATGTGAAGTCATTACATGTTCTTCATGAACCTATTTACTTATTAAAGTATAACATACTTGTTTTCATTGCTTATGACTTATTAACGAGTTAAGTCCTTGAATCACTATTCTTACATATCATTAATCATACTAACTTCTTGACATACATACTTAATTAACTTACATACATGATAAGTTATTACTTATTTTTTGTGAGTTTGTAACTTATAAAAATACAAACTACTTATGTTTCCATTTCACATGACTTAGGATAGTTTATGACTTTTAACCATTATTCTTACTTCTTGTTAACATACTAACTTCATTTGTGTAATCATGTTACAAGTAGTTCATAATAAGTTCATAACTTATTTAGGTTTGATTTACTCATTTGTGACTTACACGGCTTAAGTTCATTAAGTTGTTCATTCTCTTCATTCTTTAGCATACAAATCCTACCACTACCCACTTCTCTGACAATAAAAGAGAAATAGATTCT
The DNA here is from genome assembly GCA_020205615.1 of Panax quinquefolius. Classification (NCBI taxonomy): domain Eukaryota; kingdom Viridiplantae; phylum Streptophyta; class Magnoliopsida; order Apiales; family Araliaceae; genus Panax; species Panax quinquefolius. Next base: position 126,226,877 of record CM035169.1, read on the forward strand.
TGGCTTAGGTTCTTACCCTTGAAGATTAATTGATTATGCTTTGATCTTCTTCTTGCTTCTTGAAATATGAAAGACTAGCTTTCTAGCTTTTCTAGCTTATTCTCTCAAGCAAATAAGCACTTAATTTGTTGGAGTTTTGAACACAGAACAAATGAGCTAGCAAGCTTCCTATTTATAGGAAATTCTAAGTGAGGTCAAAAGGGTCATTAATCCATCCACCTCCTTACTATTCCTAGCTTAAGTACTAAGTAAACTTGGCCTCCACAACACTTAGGCATTAAGTTAACTTGCTTAGCACAACTTTAATCCTTTGCTTGCGCACAACATTTACTTAACCATTAAGTTATCTTGCTCCCCACTTAAATTACTTGGTCATTACATATCTTAGCCATTAAGTAACTTGCTTATCACTTTGGATCACCCATAGGTTTCCCCATGGTTCATGCCTACCCATTGGACACTTACTTTGGGCTTTACAATAATTAACTTAACTAACTTAACTTATACTTTGGGCTTGCAATAAAACAATACTTGGGCTTGTTCATTAATTCATTTTGGACTTTACAATAACCAATATTTGGTTTTAACATTATTTCACATTGGGCTTAACCCAATCATAATTAAACTATACACTTCCTACATAATCCTACAATTATAATTACATATGGCTTAAAGCCTTAAAACGTATTATATACGTATTAATCCCGTATTCTAATTCGTATACTTAGTCAACATACACGACATACCATCTTTCATACATACTTGTATAATACTTCATATCGTACTCGTATACTCTACCTCGCACAATACCTACGTATCATACAATCATTACCATATCTTCTTAACGCTTGATTTTACTAACGTTCTCAAATTAAGTCCACATGCAAAATATTATGTTTTCCATAACTAAAATATTATTGGATATTCCATCTCACCTTGATATTCTATCGTTACGTATTTCTCAGAAGTTCAAAAATAATTCCCGAGCAGAAATGCGTGAATAGTGTTATTCGAAAAATTTCTCGGAAAGATTTTATTTTCGTCTTGGAATTTCAAACACTTTAATTCTACCACGTAGCCAAAGTACTACGATGTTCTGATATGTTTAGGTCATAGAACGACCATCAATTAGCTTGCTCCTATAAATAATCAATTAAATTCATTAAATCCACATAATTAAATAAAATTTTAATTCTCCTAAAAATCTGATTTTCTCGAGCGTTACATTCTTCCCTCCTTATAAGGATTCTGTCCCCAGATCTTGCTAATTATTATATAAACAAATGAGGAAAAGTTTTCTACATTTTAATCTCGAGTTCCCAAAATGCTTCTTCGACATTGGGGTTCTTTCATTTCACCTTCAACAAAGGTATTATCTTATCTCAAATGACTTATCACTTCCTATTAACAATTTGAGTTGGAAGTTAAACACTTACTAACATGTTACACTATCTTCCTTTTATTAGTCCTTCTTTTAACTCGTAATTATTGGAAACTCAAATTCCTCCTTCAAAACAAGACTATACTTAGTCTTCTATTTATCTTGCATCCTCTTCTTCATCTGCTTGAATTCCTCGTTACCTAGTTGTACTTAATTAACTCGTTCCATTATCATGGATTGAGTCTACCTTGTGAATAACATTTCTACCCTTTCATTGCTTAATTGAACTTCTAACTCCGTTCTTGCCATCTCTGTTGTTAACTCGTTCTGAGTTGTTAACATCGATAGCTTTCCCTACCCTTTCTACTTAACGCGTCAGCTACAACGTTTACCTTCCCTGAATGATATAAGATATCACAGTCCCCTCTCTACTGCATATTCAACTTCTTCTGTGTGGAGATATATTTCAGACTCTTAGAGTCCGTGTATATCTCACCTTTCTCCTGGTATAAATACTATCTTCATATTTTTAATTCAAAAACTACAACTACCAATTCTATATCATAAGTAGGATAGACCTCCTCATAATCCTTTAACTGGCGTGATGCATACACAATGACATTGTCATACTATAAGAGCACGCAATCATGTCATTTATGTGAAACATCGAGATACACTACAAAATTCCTCGTATCATCTGATAAAGATAATACATGTGCCTTACTTAACCTTTCTCTTAAATCATGTGATGCTAATGGTACCTTCTATCATAGTACCTCACATGGGAACCTATCTATTTATCACCGACTTGCTCGGTGCCCCTTACGGAAAGTCTAACTTCCTCACATTAGTCAACTCAAATGACATAACCAGAAACTTGTCATAACAATAACGAGTTCTGAACATCATCTTAGGTACCTCCTCCTTCTTCCTTACTTTCAACCGACTATACCGCCTATGCATATCTATCTTAGAAAAAAAATTTCCCCTTTCAACTGATCAAATAGATCATCGATCCTGGGCCATGGGTATTTATTCTTAACCGCTAACTTACTCCTCCTACGATAGTTTATATACAAACAACTCATATTCTTCCTTAACATCCTCTTAACTTGCGTCATAGTTAGACAACAATAATGTTCTGGTGATTTATTACCATAATTTACTACCTTAGATTTTCTAAAAAACTAAAGATTCATACTTTTCTTATAACTATTTATTATAGCTCTATATTTAATCAATCCATTTATACCAAGAATTTCTTCAAATTCTCTCAACATTAACAATACTTATCTACTGATACCTGCTTACATGTATTATTCATGAAATAAATTTTCCACGGATAAATTAACGAAAGTTATTTCCTCATCCTCTACCTTAATGTTTAAAGGTATTTTTAATCCCTTTTAGACAGACTCTTAGATGAGTCTTTCTACCTTTCTTACACACTTTGATCCTACGCTTAGGATCCCATTGTCTCACTCCAGTATTCCTGGAGTTAAAATTCTTTCTTTTTGTCATACTGCCACTGGCATTCTCTGCCTTTGTTCATCCCTCTCCCTCGCTCTCATTCTTTCCCTCTTTGTGGTATTGAGTCTACAACTAACTACAACCTTATGCTATAATCACCTTCTCCAGAATGGTCCCATAGGAAACCCTCTAGAACACCGTAATCCTACTATAGAGCCAGGGTTTCAGGCCCTGCTCAAACCTAAGAATCTTCCTCTCCTCAGTATCCACTAGGTGTGGAGCAAACTTTTCCAATTCATTAAATTTGGCCGCAAATTGGGAACCGTCATGTCCAATAGTTTAAGTTCTAAGAACTTAATTTCCATCCTACCCTGCACGCTTGTAGGGAAATAATTCTCAAAAGCAACCTTCTTGAATTGTTCCCACGTTACCACCTCTGTTCCAGCCCCACCCTAGTGAGCCTCCCACCAAAAGTTGGTTTCCCTCTCATCATGTACGTCGCAAAAGAAATCCTTTGTGCCTCCACTACGTTTGTAATAACAAACGCCTTCTCTATTTCTTTTACCCAGGTCTGGGCTTATATCGGGTCCGTCGTTCCTCTGAACTCCGGCAGACCTATGCTTTTAAACTCTTTAAAGGTAGTCCTTCTGGCTACCCTAGTTTCTGCGGTTACTCTACCCCTAATTTTGTTAAATGCAGTCGCTAATAAATTAACGAACTCTTGCATAGGGTTGTTCAGACCCCCTTGCTTATCATTATGTGATTTCGCTTCCTTATTATGTTATCTTCTCCTTAGCGGCATTTTCAGATTAAATCAGTAGAATTTCATTATTATTTATTTATTTACTTCGTTATTATTCGTCAAATACCAACTCATACTATAACAAAGCATATTAACTGAAAACGTCATTATATTCTCATAGGCATCTTCATAGTTCAAAACTATTTACAATTTGTTTTCATAGCCAAAAGCTATTACATTTTTCTATCTCACAATTGAACTTCCCAACAGTTGGGATTTATAAAAAGATTACCCTTTTATACAAAAGAGGGTTTTACGTCACTACACACATATTTATAACTCTAGAATTCTAATAATGCATAACATCGTCCTCGTGTTTCTCATTCCCAATCGTCACTACCGTATACCGACTAATTGTATGACAGGTTTGTCCTGACTCATTGGAATAACAAGCAACTTTCAGCTTGAAATCCTTATGAGCGCTCTCATGGATGTACGACATCCGTGCTATCTTCCGGTCCTTCTCCCCCAGTTCTATACAAAGCCCATCCGCTTCATTCTTATAGTCTTTAAGCCTTATTTATCATTAGCACCTTCTCATCATGCTCTAACTCAAAATCTGCTTCTGCAGATTCCTTCGCTATATAAAGAGCACTAATCTCTTCATTCTGTTTATGCACAACTGTACTCAGTTGCACATTTTTGTCAAGCTCTACCAGATACAATGCTCTCATGGCATCTAGAGGTGATGACTCTAGTGTGGGTACCACCATATCAACCGATGTCACCTCCATTCCTTCCTCCATATCGCTCATCATATCCAGGTATGATGTACAATCTACATCTCCCTCGGAGTAGTCTTCCTCAGAAAAGTACTCCTCTGTCTCCGAATCCTCTAAAATCACTAATGGTACCTCCGCCACTAGCATAGGTTTAGTCTCTACTCTGTTCACAATTTCTTCACTCACCACGTGTATATCTCTATACATTAAGCTATCGATCGACATTCTACCATAACACATAACACGTTGATTAGTACATAACACATAGTAGTATAAGCACAAATCACATTTAGTTTATTTAGGGTTACTTTCCATCTTTTAAATCTTTCGGTACTGAGTTTCCTCAATACCTTATTAACTCATTCGTCTTTAGTAAAGCTCAAGTTTACTTCCTTCAGACTTTTCTTTCTTAACAAGGTTATTAGCCTAAGGTTCTTCCCCCTTTAAGCTTTGTAACCTAATGCTTTGATACCAACCTGTGACGTCCCCACATCCGGGTCTCTTCCAACCCGACATATGGTGTTCCACGGTGCTACAGTTCAGACAAACATTCAATTGAAATGCCTCAAAAGAACAAATATGTCTTATATATATTCCAAAATAATACTACCATTCCCCAAGTTCTTTATAACCGTTACATTTATTCTTGTCATAATATCAAATATTATCATTACAAACCTATACTATTACATAGGTAAACTACAAGTTCGCTTTAGCCTTCACTTTATCCTTGTCGAATCCTTCGGTCCCTTCGGTCTAAGTTGCATTCATATGGTTTAAGCAAGAGTGAGCATAACATGCTCAGGAAGTACAACAACTTCATTTAAAAAGCATGCTTGAAACATAGGAATCGTATATCTTCAATAATTGGATAATAGTTATGAAGTACTATCAAAATTCAAAATAGCGTTCCTTTTCCTGCAAAACATTTTATCATGACAATATTCAGTAAAACACCAATTCTGGTCCAAGACCATGAGTGTTTCATAATTTCTTTGAAAAGGACAACCCGGCACGAAGTCCGTAAGTTCGGCATATCTTACGAACACTTCTAGGTGATCAGCCTATAGTACTCTATGTTGATCAACACTACATCCATTAAACGTGTGTACATTTAAGTTGTTGCAACCTCACGTGTCCATCAAATACTCAATGAAAAATACATTTGTTTATTCATATACATGCTTACCTTGAATCCGTACCAATAAGTTGGCGCAAGATAGCGTTAGCAATTCTATATTGAAAGACTTGTAAACAATTCAATCAATCAAGATTAGTCTAGCCGAGTTAAAACTGGCATAGACTCTTTCCTGAAAACCATACATGCATCTCATAACTTGAATCAATTTGAAAACCTGGCCAACACGAAGGTTAGACAAGTGTTTAAGAAAAACTTGCATTCAGCGTCTGCTACAATATAATTACGTTTCCTTTTGAGTCTTTACGGTCTCTACAACACATAATCACATAACATACCACATTAGGTCATGAATGAACATACTTAGTTCTTAAACAATCTTACCCTTCTTCTCAATCTAATCATGTATTAGATTTGTTATTATTGGTTTCGGCTTACAGTCGTTCTTTTACATCTTTCTTACTAACTTCGTTCTCTTCAATAACTTAACTGAAATTATTTCATTAATATAACTCGGTTCGAGTTAATTATCCTTCCTCACAGTTTACTAACGTCATTATATACGTTATTAATTGACACTTAATCGACATTGGTTATGCACACTTATTGTACACCATTCCTGTTTACATTGAATTAACTATCTTTAACCCTAAGTGATCACACTTGACGTTTAGCTATGACTTAACAATGTTTTATTAAGTCCCTTAGTTATTTGTTAAACAATTTCCATTCAAGCTCTACTTGTAACCATTCTTTGTTGTCTAGGTTTTAATGCTGGCGCTGCGGCACCAGTGTTGCTTTGTTATGTCGCGCTGCGGCGTCACCATTAGGACTTGGAGACCGGACTCGGCGCTGTGGTGCAAGTCCCTTTGTTAATTGTCACGTTGCGGCCTTGAGTTTTGCGGTGAGGCTCACTTTAGTGCTGCTTATTTACTGGGTCATTTAAGTTTGAGTCGCGCCAGTGGCGCAGACTCATCTTGAGATAAATTTTACAGATTTTCAAACTTGTGAGATTCCCGGACTCATAACTTCTTAGTTATAAGTCCAAATTGGCTCGTTTAAGAGCCTACGGTTCACAAATCACATACTCTACGTGTTCATGCAAGAATTTTATCTATTCGACTTCGTTAGCTAAAATTTCACCTATTAGTCCATTTTTAACGAAAACGATAAACGTTCGTGAACGTTCAACGCTCGTTTCTTCGTTCTAAGTCAAAATCCGGCCATTTTCGAGTCCAAAACTCTATAATGCCAAATAAGACTTGTCTCCATTGAAAACCAATGTTTCCAAGCTCAATTTCAAAATTCAACTTTCATTCCGAGAATTTCACGAATTCGACGATTATCGTCTAATCGTGTGAATTCCAGCGAAACTTCGTTACTTAAGATTTTTTCATCGTTCTAAATGAATTCAATTCATTATATAGACATCTTAACCTACATATTACAGCATCTTATTTTCATGTAAAGTCATTACATGTTCTTCATGAACCTATTTACTTATTAAAGTATAACATACTTGTTTTCATTGCTTATGACTTATTAACGAGTTAAGTCCTTGAATCACTATTCTTACATATCATTAATCATACTAACTTCTTGACATACATACTTAATTAACTTACATACATGATAAGTTATTACTTATTCTTTGTGAGTTTGTAACTTATAAAAATACAAACTACTTATGTTTCCATTTCTCATGACTTAGGATAGTTTATGACTTCAAACCATTATTCTTACTTCTTGTTAACATACTAACTTCATTTGTGTAATCATGTTACAAGTTCATATACGTTCATTATAAGTTCATAACTTATTTAGGTTTGATTTACTCATTCGTGACTTACACGGCTTAAGTTCATTAAGTTGTTCATTCTCTTCATTCTTTAGCATACAAATCCTACCACTACCCACTTCTCTAACAATAGAAGAGAAAGAGATTCATGGCTTAGGTTCTTACCCTTGAAGATTACTTGATTAAGCTTTGATCTTCTTCTTGCTTCGTGAAATATGAAAGACTAGCTTTCTAGCTTTTCGAGCTTATTCTCTCAAGCAAATAAGCACTTAAATTGTTGGAGTTTTAAACAAGGAACAAATGAGCTAGCAAGCTTCCTATTTATAGGAAATCCTAAGTGAGGGCATAAGGGTCATTAATCCATCCACCTCCTTACTATTCCTAGCTTAAGCACTAAGTAAACTTGGCCTCCACAACACTTAGGCATTAAGTTAACTTGTTTAGCACAACTTTTATCCTTTGTTTGCTCACCACATTTACTTAACCATTAAGTTATCTTACTCCCCACTTTAATTACTTGGTCATTACATATCTTAGCCATTAGGTAACTTTCTTATCACTTTCGATCACCCATGGGTTGCCCCATGGTTCATGCCTACCCATTGGACACTTACTTTGGGCTTTACAATAATTAACTTAACTAACTTAACTTATACTTTGGGCTTGCAATAAAATAATACTTGGGCTTGTTCATTAATTTATTTTGGACTTTACAATAACCAATATTTGGTTTTAACATTATTTCACATTGGGCTTAACCCAATCCCAATTAAACTATACACTTCCTACATAATCCTACAATTATAATTACATATGGCTTAAAGCCTTAAAACGTGTTATATACATATTAATCACGTATTCTAATTCGTATACTTAGTCAACATATACGACATACCATCTTTCATACATACTCGTATAATACTTCATATCGTACTCGTATACTCTACCTCGCACAATACCTACGTATCATACAATCATTACCCTATCTTCTTAACGCTTGATTTTACTAACGTTCTCAAATTGACTCCACAGGCGAAATATTACGTTTTTCATAACTAAAATATTATTGGATATTCCATCTCATCTTGATATTCTATTGTTACGTATTTCTCGGAAGTTCAAAAATAATTCCCAAGCAGAAATGCGTGAATAGTGTTTTTCAGAAAATTTCTCGAAAAGCTTTTATTTTCTTCTTAGAAATTCAAACACTTTAATTCTACCACGTAGCCAAAATACTACGACGTTCTGATATGTTTAGGTCATAGAACGACCTTCAATTAGCATGCTCCTATAAATAATCAATTAAATTCATTTAATCCACATAATTAAATAAAATTTTAATTCTCCTAAAAATCCAATTTTCTCGGGCGTTACAACTGCTATCTTTGGCATCAACAAGCAAGTGACTGCAGTACCATCTTAGCAATTTAGTAACCTTGTTGGCTTTTATTTTTTTTGATGTGCTATTAGTAAGTTATGAAGTAGCAAGGTTGAAGATTCAGTAAATAAGTTATTGCCCAAGGACAATAACTATTAAACATGCCAATAGGCAGTCAAGTACCTCCTATAAGCTGTCTCAAAGAGTCCAAAATGGTACATTGTAAAAACAATTTATATTATATCAAACTGTGGCTGAATTGAGACTTAATCTTATCGAGAGAAAAGTCTTGGGCTGTTTTGTTAGGCAATGACAAATTTATATCGATTAAGCTGCTATGGCGGGTCTTGGAAAAGCCGTCTTTGGCTTTATGGTGCAACTTAAAAACTTGCCCATCAAGTTCAAAATTTAAATAAACAAATGGGTGGGACATGTCTCAAAATCATATAGGTAAGTAAAGAGAAAGGAAGTGAAACTCTACGCTTTTAGGCGATGGCAGTCCAAAGCAAACAAACTGCTATGGCCGTTTTAATTAGCTAATTGGCCTTGAAATTAAAATGTGAAGAATTAGGCATAGAATGATATTGGAATTACCAAAGTGGCCTTGTGCCCAAGCTTGACTAAGCCCCAAATGGCCAAACAAAGCTTGACTGCCACAAGTTGATCAAGTCGGGACTGTTTTGGCATAGAGAGGAAAAAATTAAGAATGTTCCACTTTAATATGCAAGAATAACCTATAAAGCATTATAGGAATTATAAAATGGTAGATACTTGAAAAAACATAAAATAAGCTACCTTGTATACTAAAGTCTCTGAAACAAGACATGAAGCATTAATATGATAAAATCCTAATAAGATGTAAGCTATATATATGTTGTGTGACACCATTATAGAGAAAAATGGTGAAGATAAGAACATGGATGAGATATTTGAAAAATGTGTTACATATATGAAATCTATCCATGACTACTAACATGCTTGATTGATGCAAATAATAACTGTAATATGATTCCTATTACTTTTTGTAAGCTTTTCGAACCCCATCAAAGTGAAAAATGTCTATTGTAAAAACATGGATGAGATATTTGAAAAATGTATCAAAAATAAGAATTTAATTACAACCATGATCACTTAAACTATGTGATATGTGAGCTTACAAACTATATTACTTAGCTATGTGATTAAGATGCTTGTTAATATAAATAACTGTGTAGGATTTTGTGAGAACACTTCAATTAAGCTAAAATCCTAACAATAAACTACAAACAAGGCAAGTTTCTAACTCTTACTCTTTATTGAGCAAGTATTCTGCAATAGATAGATTCTTTAATTGCTGAACTGTCTCTCCCTATTATGGATAATATAAGGTTAAATAACCTTTTTATTCCAATCAACTTCAAAAGAATAGTATATTGAACTTCTCTCTTATATGAGTTATATTGAAAGCATGTGAATGTCAATAATTCGGTTAGACAAACTGTTGAGATACATTGATATTATTCATGAAAATCTTATTTAAATGTTCTCCAAACCATCTTTGTTATGGTGTGGACTCTTGTATAATGATGTGAACAAACAACCCTTTTATAGGGGCATATTGTACCGGACATAAGATTCCGAAGGACATGTAAAATGTCATTAGACTGTTATGTTGTGCACAATATAGGGTACTTAGGCTGATCCCCTAAAGTACGAGTCTAGGATATAAAACAGCTTTTATAAACTGTATGTATCCGTGGATTGTAGTATTATTACTGTCAATTCTAGTAAAGAGTTCACTGGTCATTTGACCTTACAGCATGTTAAAGTCTAATTTTTCAGACTTAACACTTTTAAAGAATTATCTTGTTCAGTATTTATTATTGAATCCTCATTGTTATAATGTTTCTGTTCCATTATATTTAGCTGCTTATTTCCTTGCCGAGCAAGCTTGTTGCTCATCCTTGCGTTAAATATAATGTTTTTAGTTAAGAATGAAGTTGCTAGTCCATCTGGAAAAGACAAAGGAAAGGGCAAAGTTGTTGAATAGTCTTTTATTAAGCGCATGTGCTTATTTAAGTAGTAAATGTAATAAAACTGTTAGTACTATGTTGTGTAATGATATTCGATTCGTAAGTTATGTAAAGGTCTATAGAACCTGGGATTTATGTTATGTAATATAAGATAGTTTTCTTTTAATATGAATGGGTATATTAGTATCGTGAGCACCAAACTCGAGTTAAAGATAACCCGGATTTGGGAGCGTCACAATAGCAACTGTAACAACCCCAAAATTTCAACAATACAACTCTCGACATAGGTCGTTAACAATACATCTAACTTCTAATCTTACATCATTATTTGATGCTTAAATTAATAAAATGCGGAATAATTTCAAACGTGTCAATCTTATTTCTATAATTCCCTGAATCACAACCTTTATCATCTACACATCTCTAAATCAAATTTATTTTCATAATTCACTTTATCAGAGTTATTATAAAAATTCTTTCATCTCAGCTCGATATCCCTTATACATTGGGTAGCTCAAACTTCACAACTAAATATGAAATTGCACATCATAAATTATCAAGTACATTCCTCAAAACTAAACCTTTATCTGTACCTACCTTTGAACTATACTTAGTTTATTACTCACTTTATCAGAATAAATTAAACTTACATCCAGGTTCAATACTCTTTATACATCAGACAAAATTTAAACTTTATAACTCAACATCTATTAAACATCATACATTATCAAGTACATCATCCGGAACCTTAAACATGGTTCAAAATAATAACAACTCAGCCAAAGTATATAAATCTTCATTCATTACATCTGATTAATGTCTTTCAAGTAGCATAAAGCGTTACCTTGAATCCTTAACATGCAAAAGTGGTTATTTGCAAGGTTGAGCTCGATAGCCCAGCAAATCTAACAGCTTTAATGCACCACGTAGCACATAATAATATGCTCAGCATTCATCTCATAATCATTGGACTAACATAACAAACATGATGCAGTTCACATAACAAGTATAAAGATTAAGTTCCTTACTCAATTAACATTCTTTACTCAATCAACATAGTCATAAATTTACTTTAATGTTTTATACATTCAACATATATAACACATCATGCTCTTTTTAATAAAGATTTAAAACAGTTCATTATTAAGTTCACATAGCAAATACGAACTGAAAGACTTGCCTTGATCGATGTTTATTATTAACAGTTTAACAACTTACAGCTATATGCACTTCACGTGCCCTACACAAGTATATAATCATGCACATCAACTATTAGTCACATAGCAATGCATAGTAGTTTTAATATAAACTTTACTCTACATCTCATAACCCTTCCTATTAATTAATACACAATGATCAATTTGATTGTGTTAACTTTTGACTTATATCTCTCTATATGTCTTCTTAGGTCATACCGAAGTTCATTCAAGTGTTTAAGTCTTGATAGAACTCCTTATTGCTTTATATTAACCCCATTCCATATCTTATAATGTTCACTTCAATTGAATTGAAAAATTGTTTAAGTTCATTAACAATTGTCACGGTGTTTCGACGTTCATTTGTCACACGCTTGAATCGTCTCTCTTGTGTATGCTTAGTATGCTCGTAGAACTTGTATAATACATCATTGATTAATGTTAAGCATTATTATATTTACTAATATTCATGTTTTATAACTTATAATAACATCTTTTATCGTCAGAAGCACTACACTTGCATACGTGCATGCCTGACGCCCTCCGATTGCCTCCGAGTGCACATCAATCCCAAAGATGGCCATTTTGACCCTTGTTCCCGACATCAAAATTTAAAATTTATTAAATTAAATTTGTATGTCTACTCTTCCTCATTCCGTATCATCTTGAATATCCTCAATCAGAGTTCGTATGAAAATGTTATGCCCATTTTAGTAAAACATGTCCGGTCAGATTTTTCTCTAACACTTAGTAAGTCTGCCCACCACTGCTGAGGCGGGCATTTTGAGCTACAAAATCCCACTGGGCGGGCATACCCACTGGGGCAACATTGTTTGAACTAGAAACCCCCGTCGGGGCGGGAATTCGCAAACTCCAATTCTGCAGTTTGTGTTCTTCACGATTTTTCGACTCTTTCTCTTTCTAATCTTCATAACTCGAGTTATACACATCCAAATCAATCCGTTTTTGACTCTACGGATTCTTAATTCATATGAATACAACATACCAAAAAATCAAAAATTTACAGAACCATTAACTAACCTAAATCTTGACCCAAAACTCATGTTCATATTAGTTTTACATGTTTTAAGATGTTTAACGTAATCATTCACCACAGATTCGATTCCTAACCAAATCAATCCGTGTAAACTTCTTTGTTTTCTTTTTTCAATGTATTAATAATGTGACACCCCCAAATCCAGGTACTTCATTCCCGTAGGATTTGGTGCTCACTATCAAAATAATTACATCTAACTACCCATAATAAAGGATAAAACATCAATCAATTTAAACAATAATCCTCACCATTAAAGGGTTACATTGTCTCATAAACAATCCCAGGTAATCTAACCTTAAATTATTACATAAGTTTGTGAAAAACATCATAAAAAAAATAAGTCTTATAACATCATGCATTTAAATAAATTTTAAATAATTCTTCAACACTTGGACATCTTGCCCTTTCTTTTGCTAGTAGATGGCTCATCGACTCTTTCAGCTTTAGCTGCAGTGTTAATTGCAAGAGTGAGCAAACAATTGCTCATTGATATAAAGAGTAGTAATAATAACAACATAAGAATGAATAACGAATGCTAAACAATAATGAACTTGTTCTACGAATATAAAAATAGAAAATAAATTCGAATTTAATATCTGAGGGTCTTAAGACCACGAACTATGTCTTCGGTATTTAGGTATTATTACCTCAACCTTAACAGTCATTTAGACTATACAGACTCTTCTTAACGTACTTAGGGGGATCAGCCCTTAGTACCATGTATTGTGCACAAACATCTAAACGTTACACGTACAAAATCCCCTGTTAGGGTTGTTCGGGTCAGTTTGAATTTAGAATTTTCGCACTAAAGAAAGTTTAGTTTGGAACTAGCTTATCAGTGTTTCTAGAATTTTAGAACACAATTCAATTATAAATTAATGAAATCAATAAAAGTTTACTTACTACTTGAAGGTTTAATACAAGAATACAGAATTGAACAAGGTTATCAAAGTCATAGATCGAATAACAACAATATACAATTGAACAACCATGGAATACATGCAAAGTCCTATATTCAAAAGAGTTAGAACAATCTCATTTGAATCGATGTACTAGAATAATATATGCTTTGAATAATAATATGACGATTTAGAAAAGTAAAACTCGCTCGAGATAATGATAAGTAAACCTTGCTGAATAATTAAGTAACATAGGTTAGGGATACTTGCTCAATAAAAGATTAGGATACGAAACTTTTCTTGTATGGAAGATACACAAGTACAATAATGTTCTCCAATTACCCTACACATATCATTGGAATCGCAATAACAATTAGTTGTTTTAATATTAACTTTATGGGTTTAACCCATCATTTAGGTCATAACCTTAACTTAACATTTAACCTTGTTGATTAACACCTTTAACGAATTGAAAAATCGCACTATAACCTAACATAAACCTTATCATTTTTCTTTAACTTTTAAAAACATCATGTAAGACCCCAGCTTTTATAAATAAAGATGAATTTTCTATAAATATTATTTTTGAATATTATGGAATAAATTTGATATAATGTTATAGTTGTGGGTAATATTTATAAATTTTGCAAAGTAAGCAAGTTGTTATAAAATATTCGTTTGGTCTGGGAATATTCTTTTTTGTGGGGAAAATTAAAGACGACGGCTCAATCATTAGTGGACCCCTAGCGGAAGTATTGTCGTAGTTAGAAAGCGACAAAATTATCTTTCTATAAAAATAACTACGTGAGGTGTTACCGTTAAAGCTGTTGAACTACCCGGTGGTAAAAATACGATGTCTGGCGTGGTTGCATAGTAGCACGGTATTGATTATTGATGCTTTCGTGAAGTCACTTAGCTATACTCAATTATTGCTTCTGATGAATTGTTGCATCATATCTCTTATATTATTGATTCAATTATTGTCACAAGATTATCATCGTATAATATGTTATATTATTAATTGAGGCGACAAGTTATAAATGATTAATAATTGTTGAAAGATTAAATATGTGTTGATTAAAAATAAAATGATTTGTGGTAATATTTATTCAATCCTTGATGTATATAAAGAGTCATTATATGAGGCGTTTGTGGTAAGTTTGATTATTTTATGGGGGCCATATGTCATCATCTAAGAGTCTCTTCGTCAATAGTAATTACCTTTGTGAATAGTAATTACCTTCGTCGATAGTATTTACCTTCGTCAATAGTATTTACTCTAAATCGATAGTAATTACCTTCTTCAATAGTAATTACCTTCACAATAGTAATTACCTTCGTCAATAGTATTTACCTTCGTGAATAGTATTTACTTTTCGTCGATAGTAATTACCTTCTTCAATAGTAATTACCTTCGCCAATCGATAGTAATTACCCTTCGCAAATAGTAGTTGTCCCTTCAATATTACCAAGAGTTAGCGCCTCTTGATTGTTCCAAGGGTTAATTACCCTTTCACAAATAGTAGTTGTCTCTTCAATATTACTAAGAGTCATTTTGACCCTTCGTTAAGACCAAGAGCCACCCTCGCTTTTTCTATAAATAGAAAGCTCATTCCTTCATTATTTCTTACTTAATTCTTTGAAACTCTAGAGAGAGAAACTATAGAGAGAGAAGAAAAGTATTCTCGCTATTTCACTTTTCCAATATTGAGTTCTTCTAAGGTAGGGAATATTATTTGTTGTACTCGTAAGGGATATTAATCTTTTGTATTCATGAAGAGAACTTGATTATTCCATTCCTTATTATTCATTGGAATAACTTTGTATCTGTGACTACCCTATACTTGGTGACATTCTTCTATTATTACATCTTTATTATTCTATTTGAACATCATGTACGTGTGTTTTACAGGACTGGTTAAAATCTTTATTATTTACATTGGAACATCCATGCGTGTGTTTTACACGGACACTGGTTCCGCTTTTTATCATCATTCATTGGAATATCCTATCGTGTGTTTTACACGGATGCGGGTTCCATCTTTATTATTCTGTTGGAACATCACGCTTGATTGTGAATTTCACGACACCGGTTCCGTTATTTATTATTCATTTGAATAACTTTGCTGTCTTGATCTATCGCATGCATGGTGATTTCTTTTGTTATTCCATTATTTATTATACCCAGTTGGTTAAAACTTTGACTTCTATACTCCATGAAATTAGTAGAATATCCTTGATATTTGCGTTTCATCCAGTATCTTTTCATGGAAATATTCTTCTGATCATTCTTGAATTTTACTCTACAAAACAGTATCTTGTTAACAATTTGGACGTTAATAATTCCTAGATAAATTAATTCTTGAACATGTTTTATTGAATTCATATATCATTGTCATCATCCTCATATTTATATTTTTTGAAAGTCATCTGTGGCCTGTAGTGCATAGATGCACTTGGTATGATTATGACCAAGGATTATTGATTGTAATCATGACCGTAATGTTACAAATGATTTGGTAAAAATCCTCGTTTAGTAGTAGTGCATTGATGGACGATTGTTGGCATGATCATGACCATTAATGAATACACAAATATTCTTGGCCCGTAGTGCATGAATAATTGTGGTCGTGATACTAAAGAATATCTTTGGTAGTAGTGAAAGGGGTGATTCGATGATGTTGAATATTTATTAAAGTCGAGTCTCATTTATAATGTTGATGAAAAACCTTTTAAATCATAAAAGATAGTAGATTTTATTTTCTACTTGACTCTTTTAATGGATTGTTGGTTCATTGTAGTTAAACTTGATGTTCATTATATTTTATCGGTTTTAATTGTTGTAGACTAATGATAATTTTATTCGCATTATCTTAGTCATAATATTTCTTCTTGAGCTAGTTGAGCTCACCCTTTCTTTCTTTATTCTCTTCTTGAAATGAGAATATAGGCCGGGACGAGTCTGGGAGCGGAGTAATGGTCGAGGAGGATAGCATTAATAGTCCTCACTATTTCGTGAAATAGTGTGATAATAATTGTAATGAGGACTCCTTTTGAGTTTGTATGATCTCTAGTAGACAATATTTGTATTCAAACTCACAGTTTATGTCGTATTGTACACAATAGTTATATTAGTAAGTTGTATTTAAATTCTATACCATGTATCTGACTACCCAAGATGGGTGATGTATACCTAATTTTGGAGGCGTCACACATCACGTTTGGTTTCATTTCATAACTTAAATAATCAATCACTTAAAATCTTACACTTTGGTATTACAACACATTACAATATGTTATTATAGTCCACATTATATTTTAACATCATTAACATGCATACCAAACTAGTTTAAGTCCATTATTCATGACCTACAAATAAGCAGACTTCACTGCCTAAGCATAGCGATTGATTCTTGACGTCACCGGCCTTATTTGCTAGCCGCTATATAGATTTTGCAGAACGACTACAGAGTGCTTGAATTTGTTTACGCATGTGGTAATAGTAGCAAGAAATTGCGCCATGCACAAATGAAAACTCATGCAATAGCCTGCCTACACGTGGAAACCCAATTCAACCCAAAACCACAGAAATTCACAAACAAAAACATCTAAAACTCTGTAATAACATAGTTAAGCATGATATACACCATTTTAACCACATAAACATCACATATACATGAATTTGAAGAATCAAATTTCCAAATTTCCCCAATTTTGACACTTTTAGCAAATTTGATCGCCGCGAATTCGTTTCTTAACTAATTTACGTGATTCAAACTACGTCGCTTTCGTTTCTTAACATACTAACATAATCCAACATCAATTTTCATATTCTCATACATATTAAACATGAAACCTTGTACTTTATAAGGCTATTTTTCATGTATAAACACTGTTATATACTTTTCTTCCTACAAACCTAAATTTTTCGAATTTGACAACCACGTATCAATCATATATGATGATTATTGGTTTATAATCCATATATAAAAGTATATATATCAATCTAATCATAACTATAAATTTATAGGGAACAACCACAAAAAATCAAAACATATAAATTAGAAGAAATTTATACCTTAAACCATTTGATTGTATGCTAGCAAAAGATAGTGTTAGGGCTTAGAAATTCCACCTCTTCCTCTTGCCAATCTCAAAAACTCATTGTTTTTCTCTCTTACAAACTCTCTGTATTTCTTCTTCTCACCCAACTCACTACTCTTAGGCCTTATGAGAGAAATAAGATGCGTAGAAATAAAATGGCCACTCTCCCACGTACTTTTCCGTTAAAAAATAAATAAAAAGACATCAGTTGAATAAGCCAAAGGTCACAAGGCCTTGTTTGGCTAACCACATAATTCCATACTAGATTATTTTAATAATCTAGTATTATATAGTTTCCACTTGTCACACTTTAGTTAATTTGAATACCTTATAATAGTTATAATTATAATTATACATATAATTAATAAATAATTACATATATCTAATTTACTTAATAAATTACAATTAAACATTACTTTATTTAATTGATTTACTTTCTTTAATATTAAACCATTCATTTAATTTAATTATTTTCATTAAATTAAATCTTTCAAATACAAATTACCATTATTTAATTTAATTAACATTAATCAATTTAGTTACTAAATTAATGCACCACAATTCATCAATTATTTATTTTTTTTCCAATAAATAAATTATTTAAAATATTTATTTAATAAATAAATATTTAAATTAAATTACAAATTTCTTGATCGTTACATCTTTGCCTCCTTAAAAGGATTTTGTCCCTAGAATCACAACTCGATAAATAAATTCATCACACTCTTCCCCCCTTAACAAGATTTTATCCCCAGAATCATCATACAAGATTAAGCAAACAAATGAGGATAATTTGTCATCATAACATTTTCAAAGTTCCCACGTAGCTTCTTCAGCATTGGGGTTCCTCCATATTATTAATAGAATGTATCACTTTATTCCCTAGTTCTTGCTCTTTCCTGTCGATAATTTAAACAGGGACTTCTTCGTAGGACAAATATTTCTCAAACTGTAAAGGCTAAGATTCTATAACATGTTTATAGTCATGCTTATATGGTCTCAACACCGAGACATGGAAAATATTATTGATATGCACCAAATTCGGAGGTAAAGCTACCTCGTATGCCACTTCACCCATGCGTTGAAGCACTTCAAAGGTCCTATAAACCTAGGGCTTAATTTCTGTTTCTTGACAAAAAAAAAATTCCTTTTCCAGGGAGATACTTTTAAGAACACATAACTACCAACATAAAATTTCTGATTTTGTCGGTGTTGATCGAGATATTTCTTCTGTCTATCATGTGCAGCTATCAATCTTGCTCGAATGACCATGATGATTTCGATGGTTTGTTATACCAACTCTGGACCCAATAGGTAACATTCACCTACCTCATCACAGCATAATAGAGTTCTACACTTCCTGCCGTATAACGCTTCATAAGGTGGCATGCCAATACTCAAGTGATAACTATTATTATAGGAAAATTCAACCAATGGTAAATGATCATCCCAATTCCCCTTGAAATACATAATATATGCTCAGAGCATATCTTCTAGTGTCTAGATTGTTCTCTAACTCTGTCTGTCTACTTAAGGATGATACGTTGTGCTCATTCGTAACTGAGTTCCCAAACATTCTTGTAATCGTTTCCAAAAATTTGATGTGAAACGTGGATCTCTGTTTGATACAATGGATACAGGTACACCGTCTCTTGAAACAATTTCCTTCACATAAAGTTTTGCCAATCGATCTAGGTTAAATCTAATCTTGATTGGTACGAAGTGTGTCGACTTCATCAATCGATCAACAATCACCAAAATGGTGTCATAACCTTGCTAAGTCATTGGAAGACCTACCACAAAATCCATTGTGATATGCTCCCATTTCCATTCAGGTATCTCCAATGGTTGTAATAATCTGCTTCGCCTTTGGTGTTCAGCTTTAACTTTCTGACACGTTAAGCATTTCGCCACACACTCAGCGACATCCTTTTTCATATTCGGCCACCAAAAATGATGTTTAAGATCCTAGTACATTTTCATAACTTCCAAGGTGTATCGAATATCTTGAGTTGTGAGCTTCACTTAGAATTTCCTCTTTAACTTTTGGTAATTGCGAAACCCAAATTCTCCCTCCGAATCGAGGTAACCCTTCTTAATCGATTTTGAATTTGCTTTCCTCCCCTTCAGATACTTTCTGTTTTATCTTTTTGCAGTCTCCATCCTGAAGTTGTGCATTCTTTACTTTATAGACCAACGTTGAACTGTTTCCTATCTGGAATAACTTCTAGTCGGATTTTGTTGAATATTTAATTTCCAATTCCATCTTAGCCATTTCCGACACTAACTTCTCCTGAGCTGTCAACATCATTAACTTTCCCGTCCCTTTTTACTTAAAGCATCAGCAACAACATTCGCCTTTCTCGGATGATAGAAAATCTCACAGTCATAGTCTTTGATCAGCTCCAACCATCTTCCCTGCCTTATATTCAAGTCTTTTTGTGTAAAGATATACTTCAGACTTTTATGGTTAGTATATATCTCACACCTCTCTCCATAAAGATAATGTCTCCAAATCTTCAGGGGAAACGCCATCGCAGCCAACTCCAACTCATGAGTCAGATACCCTTTTTCGTAATCTTTAAATTAACGTGAAGCATACGCAATAACTCTGTCGTTCTACATAAGCACACAACCCAGTTTTTTATGCGATGCATCACTATACAACACAAAATTCCTCGTATCATCAGGCAACGACAACATAGGTGCCGTACTCAACCTTTTCTTCAATTCGTGAAAACTTTCCTTACACTTTTCTGTCCAAACAAACCTAACTGCCTTCCTGGTTAAATTCATCAACGGGGTCGCGATCTTGGAAAAATCTTGAATAAAACGTCTATAGTAACCTGTCAATCCTAAGAAACTCCTTATCTATGACGGTGTCTTCGGCTGATCCCAGTTTACTACAGCTTAAACTTTTGATGGATCCACCGAAATTCTATCTTTATCAATAACGTGTTCGAGAAAGTGTACACGTTCTAACCAAAACACATATTTTGAAAATTTTGCATGCAACCTCTTTTCAACAAATCCATGAACGATGCAGGTGCATTGGTTAAACCAAACGATATAACCAGAAACTCGTAATGACCATACCGAAGTTCGAATGTAAATCTTTGGTGCGATCTTCGACCTCACCTTGGTGATGATAACCACTCCTCAAGTCTATCTTTGAAAAATACCTCGCACCCTTCAGTTAATAGAACAGATCATCGATTCTCGATAACAAATATTTATTTTTAATCGTGACCTTATTCAATTCTCAATAGTCAATGCAGAGCCACATCAACCCATCCTTCTTCTTAACAAATAACATTGGCGCTCCCCATGGCGATACGCTCGGCTGGATATACTTCTTGTCGAGCAATTCTTGTGATTGCACCATCAACTCTTTCATCTCTACCAGGGCCATTCTGTATGGTGCCTTAGATATCGGGCCCGTTCCTGGTACTAAATCAATCACGAACTCGATTGGTCGATCTAGCGGAAGACCCAACAAATCGTTTGGAAATACGTCTGCAAAATATCTTATGATCGGTATCTCTTCTAACTTCGTATTTTTCTTCTCTGTATCAACTATGTAGGCTAAGTATCCTACGCATCCTTGTTTTAACAACTTCTTGGCTTGCATCACCATCAGACAACTTATTTGTCGAGGTGACTTACATTTTATTTGGCAATCAATTACTGCTCCGTGATTGAATAACCAATCCATTTGTAGGATAACATCAAACTCACCCAGTCAAATTGGTATCAAGTCTACCATCATCTCTTGACCCTTTATAACCACTCTATAATTCTTATATATGAATCTAATAGGAATCACTTCCCTATTTGCAATCTCTATGGTCAAAGGATAATCTAATTCTTACTGAGGCAAATCTAAGTTTTGAGCAAATTCATCGGATATAAATGAACAAGTAGCACCCGAATCAAACAATACATAAGCATTAATACCATTAATCAGAATGATACCTGACACCACATCCTTAGACTGAACAGCATCATGCACGGTCATATTGAAAGTTCTCATTTGTGGAGTCGGCTTTGTATCTTTGGTCCAGTGATAGTTAATGCACCACCACCGTTGTTGTTTCCCTTTCCTTGACTTTCACTCCCCGCTAGCTTTTTAGGGCAATCACGAGCCATGTGATCCTTCGAACCGCAGGTAAAACATCCTCATTTCTTTGGGCTAAAATAGTTTGGTGCAATGTGTCCCTCCTGACCACAGTTGAAATACACCCGTATTCCCTTCAACCAAACCCTAGTATGGTTCTTTCCACAGCTAGCACAAGCTTCAAAATTTTTCTTCTGCTGACTTCCTTGTTGTCCTCCCGTAGTCGAATTCTCGTTCCACTTCCTCTTCTGATTGTTACTTTTAACGTTACTTCCACCAGCTTTATTCTCACTCTCATTCATCCTTTTCTTCTGTTCTTGATTGTACTTGGTCAAGGCATCGCTTCTACCTTCTGCGATAATTGCCTTTTCCAATACAGTCGCAAATGTATTTAACTAAAACATTGAAACCTTACTATACACCCAGGGTTTCAATCCTACTTCGAACCTTCTCGCCTTACGCTCATCCGTATTGACTTGATAAGTGGCAAACATTGCCAACTCGTTAAACTTCGCAGCATATTTTGGCACCGTCATGGTTCCTTGCTTCAACTCCAGAAATTGCACCTCCAACTGATTCCGAGAACTCGTTGGAAAGTACATTTCGAAAAACATCTCCTTAAATATATCCCACGTTATCACTCCTTGTCCCCCACGAACCTTATTTGCTTGCCACCAGTAGCTAGCTTCGGCCATCATCATGAACGCCGTGAATGCAATCTTTTGATTTTTGTTAACTCTAGCAACATCAAACACCTTCTCCATTTCCATGATCCAGGTTTGGGCTTCCACTGGATTCATAGACCCTTGAAACTATGGCGGTCCAACCGCTTTGAATTCCTTGAAGGTCTTAACTTGAGCTTGCGATTGATTCGCAAGTGCTCCCGTCAACAAAGTCACCAACTGCTTAATCGGGTTAGCGTTGGCCTCATTGTTATTGTTAGTAGACCCCTCAAAAGGTGGTGGTTGACGTGGTTATCTTCTTCTAGGAGGCATTTTCTGTTAAAATATACGCTTATTAGTTCATTTATTCAACTCCCTGAATGTTTTAAATTTTAACTTTAAACATTCTAAGATGGACTGGATCCTCCTTCGTTAGACATCCTGACAACAAAATATTTCATGTCTTACTTAACACTGTCGATACTCGCGAGCACATAAGTTATTAACACATAGCACATAATGTCATTTATTGTTTAGTTTCAATGGATGCCTTAATCCATTCCTTAAAACCCGATAAGAGTTAAACACCACTATGTTTTCTAACATCTTAAAGGTTACTTCCTAAGGTTTCCTCCACCTAAGGTTCATAACCTAAGGCTTTGATACACCACAATTCATCAATTATTTATTTTTTTCCAATAAATAAATTATTTAAAATATTTATTTAATCAATAAATATTTAAATTAAATTATAAATTTCTCGATCATTAAAAATAACATCTACCATCAATTTAAAGTTATCATCAAGAATTCATCATCAATTTTAGTCTCAAAATAGACCAAAACATGCATATTACAACAAAACTCTAATTTCTCCTATTTAACATGTTTTCATTATTTCGATACTCTAAAACCATTTATAGAGGTTATATATCAAATTATACATACAAC
Organism: Panax quinquefolius; assembly: GCA_020205615.1. Taxonomy (NCBI): domain Eukaryota; kingdom Viridiplantae; phylum Streptophyta; class Magnoliopsida; order Apiales; family Araliaceae; genus Panax; species Panax quinquefolius. The sequence continues at coordinate 126,250,564 of CM035169.1, forward strand.
ATAAATTAGAGCTTGAGAAACTATAAATTAGAGCTTTAAAAAGAGAGTATACCTTTGATTCTTCTTAAACGTGATTAGATGATGAGAAATCTTCTTCTTCTTCCTTCTTTTCATCTTCAATCCTTCACAATTTCACAGAGAATTTCTCCTCTCTCTCAAACTCTCTCTCTTCCATACTTCTTCTCTGTTTTCTTATACTTAAGAGTATTATACGTAAAACACCAACCCTTATTGCAATTGGGAGTCACACACGTAGTCTTAGCAGTTACAAAAACCAAAAGCCATAAGGCCTTGTTTGGCTTACCCAAATAAAACTCATTTCTATTTATTTTAATAATCTTCTTATCATACGCCACACCAAATGTCACACTTCATTTTATTTAATCATTGTACTATAATAATTACAATTTACTTAACAAATCATTACCTTTCTAATTTAATTATTTAATTAAATTAGAATATTTCCATAATTTTCTTCATTGAATATTTATTCAATTTCATAAATATTCTAATTAAAATATTTATTCAATCCCATAAATATTTTTAACTATTATGAAACTTCATAATCTTACTACATTAACATATTACATTTATATGTAATATATATATTAATCTCTCATTTATTAAAACAAATATATTCTCATTATTTCACTGTTTTAATTAAATGAATCTCTCGCATTATTTATGAAATTTAATTCATAATAATTTACATCGTCACAATAATAATTAAATTATATTCTCTCATAATATAATTTTAACTTAATAAAATCTAATTAACAAAATAGAACTGATTTTGAATTTCTCGCTCACCCTAATAAACAATGAGAACCATCCAAAGTTTGGGATAAATCTCACCGTCCATTATATCCTCTTTAACTAAAAAGGATAAAAAATTGATTTCTCTCACTCTCAGATCTTCATCCCGAGCTCGCCCACTGCCTCCTCCATTCTGTAGCGCTGATAATCTCTCCTTCCCTTCGTACGTAGTGCCGGAGGCACGAGTAGTACGACTAGTTAACTAATATTACTCAGTTTATTTCCTTTTCATAACAATTTCATTTAATTTCTTCAATAGTTTAATTATTTATTAAATCTCTTTTTTTCCCAATACATGAATATATAATTCTCTTCACACTAAATCACATATTTCACAATATATAACAAATTTGTACACATACTCAAATTCAAAACATCTTATAATAAGAATTTTATTTATTAAATTTTTATTTAAATAATTTCTAAAAATTTAGGTTGTCACAATCCATGCGGGAGATGAGATAGGTTGTGTGACCATGGAGATAACGTTGTAACCTCATAGCGGCCAACGTAAAGCATAGTATGTCTTTTCAATCAAGATGTACTTTTGTTCACCGCTACTAAATCTGTTGCTGAGGTAATAACTGGCTCTTTCCTTGCCTTTATCATCTTTCTGCCCCAGCATACAGCTTATATCATTAGGATTGACTGATATGTACATGAATAGGGGACTCTTGTCTCATGGTGACACCAAAATCGGAGCTTCCACCAATTACTTCTTGATGGAGAGGAAGGATTTTGACAGTCCTCATTCCATTTTCTGGAGGAATTTTTCCTCAATAGCTTAAAGATGGGCTCACAAGTTGCAGTGAGTTAGGAGATGAATCTGCTTATGAAATTAATTCTCCCCAAGGAATCCCCGTATCTCTTTTTTGTTTGGGGTACAAGCATCTTAGTAATTGCTTTAATCTTGGCGTGATCCAGCTCAATGCCTCTTTTGCTTACCAGGAATCCCAATAATTTGCTAGACTTGACACCGAAGGCACACTTGGCTGGATTGAATAGCTTTCTATGATGGTCGGTGTGGTCTTCGTCCTTTTTGGCCTTGGCGATGATGTCATCCACATAAACCTCTATCTCTTTGTTCATCATGTCATGAAAGAGGGCCATCATGGCTCGTTGATACGTAGCCCCATCATTGATAAGGCCGAAAGACAATCACCTATAGCAGAAGGTTCCCCAGGGGTGATAAAGGTTGTTTTCTCCTTATCTTATTCGGCAACCATGATTTGGTGGTACCTGGTGAAACAGACGACAAAAAGGTACATGTCATACTGCACCGTGTTGTCTATCAATATGTGAATGAAAGGTACCGGGAAGTTATCTTTAAGACAAATTTTGTTCAAATCCCAGTAGTCCACGCATACTCGTACCCTCCCTCCGGGCTTAGGCACAAGAACTATGTTGGACAGCCATTCAGGGTAGGTTGATACCATGATAATGCCTACTTTGAATTGTTTGCCAATTTCTTCTTTAACCTTTAGACTACATTCACGTTTTAATCTCCTGAGTTTTTGTTTGATAGGCTTGGATCCCTTTTTAATGGGCAGTCGGTGAATGACAATGTTAGTAGACAGGCAGATCATGTCTTCATGTGACCATGCCAATACATCCTAAAACTGAGTTAAGAGTTCAATCAAGACTGTTCTTTAGTTTGGGGTAAGGACATTGCCTATTTGGATTTCTTTAGGATTTTTTGAGGTTACGATATTGACGGTGGTGGTTTGATCAAGGTTTGGTTTGGGTATGTCTTTGACCCATTCTTTGATCTCCTCAAGCACCGTATAGTCATCTATCTCCTCTTGATTGATCCCCATCAAGTCGAAGTCCAGCTCCACATTAAAGTTGTAGTCACTATTGAGACTTGACATTTCATCAGCAAGGCTTAACAAATCAAAGTTTGGAGTCCTGAAAACAAAACGCTTTCACTTATGTATAAAACTGGTTAATAATACAAAGCATTAATTAAAGCATGACAAAAGTAACTGTTAGTTCCGTGCAATAAAAGTAAGCAGTATATAATATCTATACTTCAGGGCAGATGAACTTTCTGCCCTTTTACCCTCTTCGACTGATTCAAGGGTAGTGCTCCAATTGTCCAGGGTCAGGTCTTTGTTGACAGATGTGATGAAGGGATGGCTGACATCCTCATCCTCTTTGATGATGACTATGACTGAATTCATATCAGCGTTGGTACTTTTCTTTGAACTGCTCTCCTTAGCCCTATTTATGTGAGGGATCAAGATTTGATCTTCTAGATAGTTATCATCTTGGGTATCCTTGTTCAGACCCTCAGTATGTGCCAAAAAATGCATCTTTGAAAATTGATCGTGCACTTCCTACAAGAACCTTTCATTCCATTCCATGTTTTCTGTGACAAGAGTTTGGGTTTCCTTTTCACTGACTGGATTAATCTTAGGAATTATCATTCCTGATACAACCACGCGAATTTTCTTTGTTGGCTTCATGAATCCTGCATCCGTGAGATCTGGTAGTAGAATGGTAGATGTTTGAACCGGCTAATGCTTATGTGGGTTCTTATGATTGGATCTATAGCCTAATCCATCATTTCCTTTCTGACTAGGTATTTTGATTGGATGTTTGATCCCTTGATGATTTTTCCCTAGCCGTTGGTCAGGACAGAAATCCAAAGACATCATTTCTTTACCGACATACATTACTTCGGAAGAAATTCTTGGTTTTATGGATAGAGCCCCAATAGGTTGATAATGAGTGTTGCTTACTTCAAAGGCTTGAAAACTAGCTGGCTCAACTCCTTCGTCGAGGTTGATTAGAGGCATGTCACCTTGTACATATACAAGATATTCTAGTTCAGCATTAACAGTGACCAGATTGTCATTGATGATGTACTTGACTTATTGGTGAAGGGTGGATGGGACTGCTCCTGCCATATGAATCCACGGTCTTTCCAACAATAGATTATATCATGTGGTGATGTTTAACACTTGGAAGGATATGTAGAAAATATGTGGACCGATCTCTACTGAAAGTTCAATTTCTCCTACAGCATTTCGTCGAGACCCGTCAGAGGCTCTTATGACTATGTGGTTGTTCTGGATTTGACTTGAATTGATTTTCATTATTTCCAAAGTTTTATATGGACAAAGTTTCAAGGATGATCCTCTCCATCTACCAATACTCCTCATATCACATACCTAGAGGATATCACTACTATGTGCAATGACTTGCAATGACCAGTTCCTTCCATCGGTATATCATCCCCATTGAAAGATATCACATTGCTATTAAAAATGTGATATATCAAGTGATGGAATTTTTTTGTATCCACTGCTTTAGGCAGATACGCTTCTTCCAACACTTGTGTTAAGACTTTATGATAATCTTTAGAAGATAAGATCAAATCCAGAATAGATATCTGTTGAGGTGCCTCCCTTAATCTCACACTATCTTGGCTTCATTATGCCCCATTTTGCTGAGGAATTCTTTAATTTTCTCCTCGGGCAATCTCCCTTTGGTTTTAATGATTGGCTTTATCACTCGCTGAGGTAGATATGGCGGGTTTTCCTTTGATAGAGTCGCGGTTTCATTTAATGTTGATCCCTCATTTTCCCCTTAGTTCCACGAGACTCTTTTCAAGCTGATGAAGGGATATTGCGGTCTGAATGGCAACATCAAGGGTTTTGGTGCAACCACTTTCAAAGGACTCTTTCTTCCTCTAAGATTCATTCCTTGGAATGTCAGAGGTGTTACAAGAAAGTCTCATTCAGAGGATATGACTACTATAACTTCCCTCCATCTTTGTGTTCCATGAGGGAATATTTCCTATTTTTCAGGCAAAGTATTACCATTATTTGTAAATTGCATGTCACCGTTGTCGATCATATTCTGGATTAGGTGACGAAGTGCCCAACAACTTTCTATGTTATGACCAGCAGTGTTGGAGTGGTATTGGCATATTCTAGTAGTATCAAACCTCTTAGAACGGGGATTGATTGGGGGTAATAGTTATGTTATCTTCCTTTGATTGATCAATATATGTAAGATCTCCTCCATCGGTTGACCCAAAGGAGTGAACTTTCTTTTATCTGCATACTCTCGACGAGCTTGGGATCTAGCTTTCCTTGCAAGTTTTTCTTCCAAAGTTTCACTCTCTTGGAATCTTTGTTGATCCCTTGTTATAATGGAGAAGAGATTTGTTTTCATCTGACTGATCAAATGTCAACTTATTTGGTGCTAGTATACCATCAGTTTTTCTAGCTGATCAATCTGTTCTTTGATAGACTTCATTTCTTGTTCTATCATAAACATAAATTCTGAATAATCTCATTTGTCAGAATTATCCTTGCTTATCTGGGAAGAACCTCCTACATACTTGAGGTACTTGGAACTTTCTCCACTCTCCCATACTGATCATGTTAACTCCCTCCTCATTGTGTTGAGGCAAATGATTATCTTGAACATGTGGTTGGTCTAGTTTTGTTCCCACGATCTCACCACTGTCTATCAAGTCATGAATCTTATGCTTCAAAGACCAACATTCTTAGGTATCATGGCCTGGAGCCTCAGAATGATAAGCACATTTCTTGCTTGGGTCAAAATTCTTCCCACTTGGATTGGCTGATGGAAGAAGCTGAACTATTTTCTTTTGTGATGTCAGAAGTTTGAGGATACTCGTAATTGAGTCCCCTAAGGGTGTAAATGTTTTTCAATGTTTAACTTCTCCGACTTTTTGAAAAGGAGGATTTGTAGGTTGTGCAGAGGTTAGAAAAGGGGAGTAAATTTTCCTTTGAATGGGCAAGTTTTGGTTGCCTCTCTGAATTTGACCTTGCAGTACTAAGGATACATCCTCTTCTTTCTTTTTATGAACTCTTCAAGGATTATTCCCATAATTTCCAGCCTAGATGTGCTCAGCCATGACTTCTAAGGTTGTAAGGTCTTTAATTTTTCCAAACTTCAACCCCATCTCAGCCATCTCTCCATGTTTGATCATTTCTGTGAATGGTTTTCTTATGCCTGCTAGGACTCTCTCATAAAATAGAGCTTCTTGTATGTCGATGAATGTCATTACCATCTCAGTCTCTATCATTGATGGGATGACTTGAGCAGCCAGACGCCTCCATCTTTGGGCATACTCTCTGAATGACTCAATATTCTTCTTTTTAACTTTGGTAATTTGATATCTGTCTGGAGCCATTTGTGACAGAAAGATGTATTGATTTAGGAAGAAATGGGCTAGCTCTTCCCAACTATGGATTTTGGAATTGTCCAATCGGGCATACCAGGCTCTGGCCTCTCTGGTTAAACTCTTCTGAAATAGCTGCATTCTTAGCTTTTCATCCTCTGTATAGGATCCGAGTTCTCCAATGAACACTTTCAAATTAGTGTAAGGATCTCCCAATCCGTCATATTTTTTTAAATCCGAAGTTTTGAACTTGTCAAGATATTGGGCTCCGAGAAAAATATAGAGGTCTGAGTAGTTAACACTACCATATGCTCGAGTCCCTTTGATTGACCTGATGGCTTATTCTATTTGTTGGACTTTCTTTCGGATATCACAAATTTCCTGATCATTCATGAGATTGGTGATTTCAGGGGTTTTGTTGGTCATATCCTTGTTTTAAGGCTTAGGTATCTGAGTATCTTTCTTTTTGTCAGTACCCTGACTGCCACCTTGTGTAGATGACTCTGGTTTACTAGGTATTTGCTTACCCTGAGCACTTTTTTTTTGTTCTTTTAAGAAGATAGCTAATTCTGCTATCTGATTTCTGAGTCCCTCGAATTTTTCTCGAGACACGAAACCTGACCCCTGTTGGGTACTTTCTTCCATGTTAATGGATAGGCTTTTTGCCTTCTTAGACTTGGATATGGTAATGGGGCCAATCTTACCTACAATAAAAGTAAGTATTTTAGTCTTGATAAACCTGACCAGTGTGCATGCTGATGTAATGTATCAATTTTAGGGGTTTTTAATGTTTTCCTACAAAACAGATGTTAGTTGTTTTGATGACATGATAACATGATAGGATTTGATATTTGACAATGAATTTGGGAAAGAACGAATATTTACAATATTTAATATTTCAAAGATTACATAGAATATGTATTAAAAGAGGGAAGACATGAAGAGACTACCCTTCGCGTTTAGTTTATTATAGGCTGACATATCTTAGGTTACTCTCATGAGCTTTTTGAAAATGGTTCCTAGATCATCGCAATCTACTAGATGGGAAGTTAATCTGATCTTTCAATTGGAGCGAATTTGAGTGACGCCTTTCCTGAGCCTCGGCAGATTAGTCTCCTCTTGAGTCTAGTAATGTGCAACCGACAAGATTGCCTCCTAATGGAGGGACCACACAACATACATTCATTGTGTCTCACCGCATGCAAAATGATGACATTGTGCTACATACAAATATAAAGCGTGGTAAAAGAGATATTCACATCTATTCAATGTAAAGACGTCATTTCACACTCACATGCACATAGAAGAGAATGAAAAAGATTGATATGTAGTTTAAGCCCTCTATTGTCCCTAGTAGAGTCGCCACCTGTCGACGCCAGAAAAAGATTTTTTATCTCCCTCTTCCTAATGTTGTCTCTAACCCTTTATGTTTTTCTTTGTGATTTTTGTTTGATCTAAAGGGTGAGATTTTTAGGATAAAGACTGACATATAATGTCAACGATTTGAAAAAATTTAATTTTATTTTGTTAGCTCCCGGAGGCACAATATAGATCTAGAAGGGGGGTTGAATATATCCTTTTTCTTTCTTTAATCACACTTTCTTTGTTTCGTTTTATCTTATTAAGTGATTAAAATATATTTAATAGAGGAATCAATTCATGCATAGTGGAATAGATTAACCTACCCGTTAGACATATAACATTAAACACAGTTCTAATGTAGAGTTGAGTGCAAGCAGATATAGCAGTTATAGTACAGAATGTAAAAGACAAAAAATAAATAACACCAGAGGTTTTAAGTGGTTCAGAGATTGAATGCTCCTAATCCACTCTTCTACTTCAACAAGAAAGGATTCCACTAATGATTTGATCAACTTCTGAATCACTAAAATTCCTTCAAGACCAGTAGTCTTGGAACTCTAGTTCACTAAGAACTCTTCAACTCCAGCAGACTTGGAACTTTAGTTCACTAAGAACTCTTCAAGGCCAGTAGCCTTAGAACTCAGTTTAGTCCCTAGGACAAGGACCCTTCAGGCCCTAGCTTCTTGTTGTTGTTGTTGTTGTTGTTGGTGCTGAGCTGCTAAGATGACTTTAAGCTTATTCATCCTTTGATACTTAGCAACTTGTTGTGATCCTCTTTGACTTTTGCATCGAGACTGGATCACTATTGGACTGACTGCTAAGTTATCCATGAAGCTCAATCTCTTTGAGTACTTAGCAGTTTGTCACTCCTTCTTTGGTGCAACTGATCTTGTGGTTGGTTTTTATCTTTATCTGATCTCAGCTTTCACTCCTTCACCACATGAGGTTTGCTAACTCTTTGCACTTTTGGTAGACTTAGTCTGGCATTTATCATCCCCGAACCTTGGTTAACTTGTGTACAGACTTGGTTTTGTATCTGTTCTTCTTCAGCTCTTGATGGTTCATGGTGATTCGTAGACTGGCTCTTTGAATCTTTTATTTGATCTGCCAATCTTTTGAATGCTATTTCCTTGGCCTTTTTGGCTCTCAGCTTGGCTGACATTCTTAATGGCATTCTCATTGTTGTTGAGTGAAGTCTTTTTCTATTAAAGCTTTTCTCTTTTCTTGCTTCACTTCTTCTTTTGTAGTATCACAGCCACTAAGACATATTCTGTTTTTTTCTCTATAGAACTTGTAGCGTCAACAACTTGTCTAAACCAACAACTTTTCTTCATTCGGGCTTCAGCTGTTAAATATCCTTCCATAAGCTTCCCGTTGGAATATAGCCATTGAAAGGAATTGATTCGCAGATCTCAAGTTATTTGGTGCAGACTGCTAATGTGATGTGACAGCCCCTTTTTAACTTTTCTAACACTGCAGTCTACTATCTCACCTACCACATCAGAGATGTCATTTTAACGCGTCAGGCTAGTAGTCACCTTTATTTCTTCTTTCTGATTCCTCGATCAGAACATCAAGAGTTAGCCTTCTGTATCGATGTCTTCAATTAACAACGTTCAAATGTTAGTCTTTGTATTGAGACGTTGCTAAGGCTTCAATACTCAGATGACCGAACTCTACGATTCTGATGCAGATGACTGAGCTCTACGATTCTGAGAGTGTTCTTTGGATTTGTAATGCAGAATCTCTTTTCCTTTACTCTTGCAGTGCTTCAACACTTCTGCTTACCTTGACTTGCATTAGATACTGACAACTTATTTGAATGCTCTGGCCCTCCTGAGATTCAAGACTCATCTGATTGACCATGCTCAGCTCTCTTTTTCCTTGTGATCTCCCATTCACATATCATTAATGGTCTGACCTGTGATTAATCTTCTTTGTCTTTTCTTCAAATGTTGGCCAATATCTCTGTATAGACCGCATCAGTTTTTGCTTCTCATCTAGCACTATGATCATGGTTATACCCAAGATCGTTATCTTTTGTTTATCTTGACAGCTACTGCATTGCTGACTTCCTTTTGTCAGTCACATTATCTAAAGTCTTCTCACTGTTCCTTGTGGAAGACTTCCCTCAAATGACTTTACAACTAAATCAGGATGCTGATGGAATTTGTGTTTCGATCTTTTGTTTGCTTGCAAGCCATTAGGTGAATGCTCTCTGGCTTCCTTCAGGTAGATTGCATCTTTTACAGTTCTGACCAGAGGCATCATTCTTTGGATGCTTTGGGAGTGCTCATGTGTTGAGAATCGTGTTATCACTACAATTCTTCTTTGGCATTGTGACCACTAATAGGTATTGTCGAAGACTTTGTTCGGCAGAGTACGATCTAGCTTTGGTTCTGCAGACACTACGACTCCGAGATCAAATTATACACCAAACTACGATTTCTGTTTTAACATTTGTTGTCATTATCTGATCGAGCTTGACTACGATCATGATCGTAGTGTCTTGCCATATTCGTGCTTGATTTAGTCTTGATAAGGAGAACACTATGATTTCTCTTAAGCACTGGTAGACTACGATCATTGCTTGCTTGATTTGTAGACTCTACGCTTCCGAGAACAGACTTCGATTCTTGATTTGACTTGGTAGGCGTTTGGACCAACTCTACGATTCTGAGCGGCCCCCCAAAGCAGACTACGTTTCTGCCTTATCTTCTGCAATATTTTGGCTGTCTCGACAGACTATGAACTTTGAGAGTTACTTTTCTTACAGACCGCGATGGTTGGTGCAGTGTTCAACGATAAGTTTGGTCTATCTATTACACCATATAAGATCAACCTAACAAGTTTGATCTTTCTATGCTTAGTCCTTGTACATCATATTCTTTTGAAGGACTTTACAAAGCTATTTTTTTTAATATATAATCATCCTAACATGTTTGATCATTTCAATCTAAGTCCTTGTACATATATTCCTATTATCTATTCAAGGACTTTACAACTTGTTTCAATGCAGATATATCTGCATATTCATTCATTTATTACATCATCTTCATCATTAAATTATACGAATAAAGGAATAACATTCACATGCATATTCCTAACATATTGGTCCGAATTAGACAGAGTCGCCAGTTGATATGAGTTTAAATGGTTGTACCAACCCAACCGAGTTTTGAAAGATTTTTTTTATAGGCCCAATTATTGGAATCTATTTAATTGGTCTTTGAAACTGAGAATTCATGGAGTTTGAGGGCTTGATTAAGCGAGGGGGAGGTGTTAGACACCCCCCGACTTCCGTGAAACATGGTTACCGCGCTTTTTGATTCTCTAATGTGTGTGTGTGTGTGTGTGCATTGAAGTTAATTGGGACTGGTGCTTTATTTGAATGTAGTTTTATGCATCTTTTACACCTATATGGAAAAGGTTTGACTTGTATAAAAGTTCAATTTTAATACAAGACATATAAAATGATATTTTGAAAATAGGTTTTCAAACCCTTAAGGTCACATAGTAATCGAGGCCTTTAATACTTCCATTTTATTCTGTATTCAGCTTATTCTTATATTAATCTCGAGAAGCGAAGCATCTTATACAAAATAATATACATATAAGTGTCGGGTACCTTATGGGCATAAAAGCCATCAGAGTATGCCCGAGCACCACACATAAGATTTTCATTATTACAGGACCTTAAATTCGGATAACCATTTTAAGGTCCTATATTTACAAGTACAATATTTGCAGGCTAGATGTGCAACTTAAACAAGTCCATTTTCGAAGACGGATCTAGATCCATTGATTGAATCATCAACCCTTTGTAGTTCTTAGGCTCACATATTATTAATTTAAAGCTTGAAAGAAAACTATATTTAAATAAATCTTAGTCATTCTAGCTCAAAGGTTCTAGTTTCACAACTTTTGAACCGGTTAGAAGTTATATATGACTAGATTTAGATAAATCTAGTCAGCAAACTTTAAATATTGCAGATTTACATCAAATGAATGGTTAAAACTGATATTTAATCACAATGATTACCTATATATATATATATATATATATATATATATAAACAGTTATATAAAGATTAAACAATATATATTATTAATATATATATATATATATATATATATATATATTAAAAAAGCGATAAAAGGCCATGATTTGCAATCCAGACACTAATAAACATTATATATATATATATTACGCAAAAAAAAAGCAAAAGATCGATATTTCAACCGGTAAATCTAACTAATATATATAGTTATATATATGCCTAAAAGAGGGGGAAAATGAAAACTTGAAGAAGTCTTACAGCCTTGCACAAGAAAGGCTATCGAACGACTTTTGGCGCCCTTAGACTCGATTTCCACCGATTAAAACTTGATATATTGTAATACATATGTACATGAAAGCTTACTAGTGAGGTTTACAGGTTGGAAAGCAAGATTCGATGGATTTCTGACGAAATCTCTCTCTTTTTCTCTCTTTCTCTCTCTCTTTTCTCTTTCTTTTTAGTTTTTTCTTCTTCTTCAACAAGCTGCTGGTAGCTTGTATATAAACCCTCGGGCTTCCACAAGTATACCTACGGATTCCATAGGTATACTTGTGGAAGGGCCCAGTGGGTTCCACCTTATGGGTCCGGTTGTCTCGAAGTATGTGTACTCCGATCAATGCGCAGTCTACTTGATCCTTCATAACTTGTAATCCGGGAATTCGATGGAGGCGTGCCATATTTTTCTAGAAATCTCTTTCCGAGAACTATGTCATGACATGGGATTTTACCTTTTCCGAATCTGGGAAGATGGGTCTATGACCAAATCTTCAAGTCTTCGCAGTTAGTTCGTTGAGCTGTCTGGCGCAGTTTTCACTCAGGAATGCTTCAATGGCTATTTGTAACCCATTTTGCAGCTGTATTGGGGTTGTTGTTGTTGACTTGTTAAAATGATCGTTTTTCTCTTCCAGTGGTTGTCTCCAGGGTTGACGGGATTTTGGTTGCCATTCGGGGCTGTCTCTAAGGTTTGATCATAACTGATCTTGTTTTTTCCCCATGGTTGTCTCTGGGGATTATTTGATGCTTCAGGGTTATCTCTAGAGGTTGATTTGATATCCCGGGGCTATCTCTGGTTTTGATTTGATATCTCGGGGCTGTCTCCGGGGTTGGATTTGATAATTTACCTGTGTTATTGTCGGGGTTTTGGCTTAATGATTTTTTCATTGCTGTTGTCGATATTCTGGTTTGATCATTTTCCGGTGCTGTTGCTTAGGGTCTGATTTGATGATTTCTCGGAGCTGTCGTCAGGGGTCTGATTTGATGATTTTGAATTCCAAGGTTATCTCTGGAAGATAAAAGACATGAATTCCAGGAATGCAAAATTTTGAGTGTCTACAATACACATGTATATATTCATACATACACATATACATGCACGTATATATATATATATATATATATATATATATATATATATATATATATATCTGTGTGTGTGTGTGTGTGTGATTTTTCTTTTTGTATAGAAAATCATTTAAAAAGAATATGAATCTCCTTGCCTTAGGAAATGTTACTATATGAATCAATTTCCTTAACACTTGATATTAGATTTATCAAGGTCAGAAAATAATTCAATAAGAGTTTGAAAATAAATATTTTGGTCAAGATAAATGAGATGATTAAAATAATTTTAATATTTTAATCATATGGAGATGATTATACCCATTTGACCTATTTACCTAATTTGTTATCATCAAAATAAAACTATAAGATTCAGAGACATATCAAGCTCGTATCACTAATTTAAACAAAAATATGTCAGACTTAAAGGATATTTCTATTGTTAATAAATTCCTTGACGTATTTCCTGAAGAACTCCCTGGCTTATCCCCATACCGTGAAATTCAATTTTTTATTGACCTTCAAGAGTTGAAAGTCTAACTAAAAGAATTGTTAGACACTAGTTTCATACGTTTGAGTGCATCACCTTGGGGTGCCCCTATTTTATTCATAAAAAAGAATGATGGAAGTATGAGACTGTGTATTGACTACCGAGAGTTGAATCATGTTACCATCAAAAATAGGTGTCCGTTACCTCGAATTAATGATCTGTTTGATCAATTGTATAGTGCTCAGTATTTTTCAAAGATTGATCTTCGTTCTATATACCATCAATTAAAGATCAAAGCTGATGATATTATAAAAACTGCCTTCAGAACTCGATACAGGCATTATGAGTTCTTAGTTATGCTTTTTGGACTAATTAATGTTTTTGCTGCTTTTATGGATATAATGAATCAAATATTGAAAAGTATGGATCACTTTGTTGTTGTCTTTATTGATGACATCTTCATCTACTCCAGGAGTTGTAAAGATCATGAATGCCACTTGAGATTGATACCCTAAAAACTTCGGGAGAATAAGTTGTATGCCAAGTTTAAAAAATGTGAGTTATGGCTAGGTGAGGTAACATTCCTTGGTCATGTGATTTCTAATCAAGGAATATCGGTTGAACCTACAAAGATTGAAGCAATAGTAAATTAGGAACAACCTAAGTCAGTTATTGAAGTATGGAGCTTTCTGGGTTTAACTGGTTATTATCGAAGATTTGTTGAAGGATTTTCATGAATTAACACTCCACTTAATTGAATCGAAAAAAAAAATGATTGGAGCGAAGAATTCAATGAGAGCTTTCAAGAATTAAAGAGGAGGCTTGTCTCAGCACTTGTTCTGACAATACCATCAAGATCGTGAGAATTTGTCATCTACAAAGATTCTTCATGAAAAGGCCTTGGTTGTGTTCTTATGCAATACAAGAGAGTTATAGCCTATGCCTCTCGACAACTCAAGGAATATGAGAAGAATTACTCTACTCATAATCTAGAGTTGGCAGCGATCGTGTTCGCATTGAAGATCTAGAGACACTACTTGTATGGAGAGAAGGTGGAGATCTATATAGACCATAAAAGACTCTAATATTTCTTCACTCGGAAGGAATTATCATGAGACAACGACGTTTGTTGAAGCTATTGAAGGATTATGACCACACCATCCAGTATCAACCTGAAAAAGTTAATGTAGTAGCTGATGCATTAAGCAGACGGTCATATACGAGTACAAGTGCAATACTGACAACACAAGGGCGCATTCTGTTTGATTTACAAAAGATGGAGACAATAATAAAGCCTCTAGGAAACAATATGAAGATTGCACACGTACTAGTAGAACTAGCTTTAATTAACAAAATTAAGGCTACTCAAGCTATTGATCTAGTACTGGCGAAGATGATGAAGAGGGTACAAGAAGGTGCTATTTTGGAAACAAGAATCGACAAAGAAGGGATACTTCTAGTCAACTCTCGACTCTGTGTTCCTAACGATCCATAATTGAAATATAAATTTTGAAGGAGACACATAATACACCGTTAGCAATCCACCCTGGGAGTACCAAAATGTATCGTGACCTTCGACTTACATTTTAGTGGATAAATATAAAGAGGGAGAATTTATCTCGAGGTGTTTATCATGTCAACGTGTAAAGGCAGAACATCAAGTACCTAAGGGTCCGTTGTAACAACTTGAGGTTCTAGAATGGAAGTGGGAGCATATCACAATGGATTTCGTGACCGGACTTCCCAAAGTTTCTCAAGGTTTTGACATAATTTGGGTCATTTTAGACAAATTGACCAAGTCCGCTCATTTTAACCTATATTAGAAAATTATTCACTTAAGCGCCTTGCTAGTATGTACATTACTAAAATTATGAGACTGTATGGCATGCCAGTATTCATAGTTTCTGATCAGGATCCCAGATTTACTTCATAATTTTGTATCAGTTTGCAAAAAACTGAGTTGCGATTCAGTTCTGCATGTCATCCCTATACAGACAGGCAATCAAAATGGATAATCCAGACTCTTGAAGATCTAGTGAGACTTCGCACACTAGATTTCAAGGGAAGTTGGGACAAATAATTACCATTCATCGATTTCTCCTACAACAACATCTATCAAGCAAGTATATGCATGGCTCCATTCGAGGATTTATATGGACAAAAGTTTCTCTCTCCGGTATACTAGGATGAGGTAGAAGACCCAACCTTTTTGGGTCCATAGATGGTACGCATGACTACAGAAAAGATCCAAATAATCCGACAATGAATACAAACAGTGCAGTACGACAAAAGAGTTATGTTGATCTTCATCGAAAGAATGAAGAATTTATTATCGGAGATCATATATTTGTTCGTGTTGCTCTATGGAAAGGGGTTACAAGATTCAAAAAGAAAGGAAAGCTCAAGATTTATTAGACCATTTGAAATTCTTGACCGAGTAACAGCTATAGCGTACAAATTATCTTTACCGCAAAACATGTTTTACATTCATAACGTTTTTCACATATCCATGATACGAAAATATGTGAAGGATCCAAATCACATAATTAAATTGGAACCAGACATGCTGGCTGATGATCTAACTTATGAGGATATACATGTCAACATCTTGGATAAGAAGGAACAAATTCTACGCTAAAAGGTTATATCTCAAGTTAAAGTTCTATGGAGGAATCGTAATACAGAGGAAATAACCTTAAAGTTAGAATCAAAAATGAGAGCTAAGTATCCTCACCTTTTCGAAATGTCAGGTATGTACGAAATTTCATAAGGAGGGGAGGTTGTAAGATATCAACTTTTCTGAAATATAAATTTAATTTTCTTTATGATTATTATTCTAAATAGTAAGGTGTTAAATTGATAAAATAAGGTGTTAAATTGATAAAATGATAAAGTTAATGATGATATATGCAAATTATAAAAGTATGTCGGGGAGTATTCGTTGTATCGAAAAATATTCGTTTTATCGAGAATATTAGGTGAAAGTATGACAGCGCCGATTGAAGTAATCAATTATTGGTGGGCCCCACTGTAAGACCCCGAATTTTATGAAATGAAAGTATTCAATTTTCTTATAATTATTATTTTATTTCGTAAATGGTTAAATTGATAAAAGGTTAAAGTTAAGGGTGATATTTGAAAATTTTTGCAAAGTAAGCAAGCTGTTATAAAATATTGGTTTGGTCGGGGAATATTCTTTTTGTCGGGAATATCTGTACGACGGCACAATCATTGGTGGACCCCACAATGGAAGTATTGTCGTAGTTAAAAGCTACGTAATTATTTTTTTATAAAATAACAATGAAAGTGTTACCGTTAAAAGCGTTAAACTATCCAGTAAAGTAAAAGAAATACGATGTCTGGCGTGGTTGCGTAGTAGCACACCGGTATTGATTATTGATTCTTACGTAAGAAGTCACTTTCGGTTATACTTAATTATTGATCGACGATAAGAATTGCATCATATCTCTCATATTATTAATTTAATTATTATCAAAGTATTAATATTTTATATTATTAAATTAATAATTGAGACGACAAAGTTATTCATATTATTATTTGTAATATTGACAATGTCTAGAAGTTCTATCAAGGAGAGGTTTGGTCACTTAATTGCTCGCCAATAAGGAGAAATCCTTATTGGAAAGCCCCCTCTTTCCTGGGAATGACCTGATTGTTAAATATTATGAGTTATAATATTAATGATGAATACGTTTTTGTTGATTAAAGATGAAATACATAGTTCCATTGTGTGGGAATTATTAGCGTTAGTAGAAATCGACATTTATTTCGATAATAATTGATGTCTGGAGGTTATATTGACCAATCGGATAAATAACCGGATAAATGAGCAATTAATTGCTATTAATTCACATGTTTATAAGTATGTGTTTGCATGTGTGTACTATTGATTCACATGATTTACTATTAGGAGAATTGGTGCAAGATTTATAATACTTGCATGACTAAATTAAAAATGGAGGTATAGTTGAAGGTATTATACTGTAGTTAGTTTTTTCACATTATTATACTATTGAGTCACATGAATGAACTATTAATTCACATGATTTACTATTAGAGGAGGTGGTGCAAGTTTGATAATACTTGCAGGACTAAATTAAAAATGAAGAAAAAGAGGAAGGTGTTATACTGTAATATTTCGAGCCCCAAAATGTGCAATTATCGAAACTATATTTTCCTATAAATAGAAGCTCATTCTTCCTTCATTCTCACCAATTTCACTAAGTCTCACAAGAGCAATTCTAGAGATAGAAGCTATAGAGAGAGAAGCTAAAGAGAGAAAAAAGAAGCGAAGTCACTACTTCACTACTCCAAGATGATGCCTTTCGAGAGGTAAGGGTATTATTTATTTCATATTCTGAAGAGATATTATTTTTTGTATTCGTATGAATATTATTTCATTCAATATTCATAAAGGATATTATCTTCGTTCAATATTCGTAGGAATATTATCTTCGTTAAATATTCGTTTGAATATTATTTTCGTTCAAGGGATGTTATTTTTGTTTAATATTAAGCGAAAAATAATTTTTCTTCCATACTACGTAGTATGTAAGTAATATTATTTTGTTTCAGATTTTGAATTCTATACTCATTTTGTTGAGGTTTTGGCTTCCATACTCCATGAAATTAGTAGAATATCCTTGATATTTGCGCTTCATTAAGAATCATTTCATGAAAATATTATTCTGAGCTTTGTTGATAATAATTGATCTTTTCATGACAGAATACTATTCATAAGTTACTATTCATTCGGTTACTATTCACTCAAATATTATTCACTCGGGTATTCGGGGCACTTTTCATGCCGGAGTACTATTCACGAGTTACTATTCACGGGTTACTATTCACCCAATTACTATTCACCCGAATATTATTCACTCAGGTATTTGGGGTACTTTTCATGTCGGGGTACTATTAATGAGGTATTATTCTTGAAGTACTATTCATAGGGTACTATTCACGGGGTACAATTTACCCAAAAAATACATTTCTTTAATGTCCAAATTATTTTTGGTACATGAATATTATTCTTAAATTTTACTCCACAAAGCAGTATCATGTTGACAGTTTGAACGTTATTGAATTCTGGATAAATTAAATTATAAATCTTTAAAATTTATCCTTGAACTTGTTTTATTGAATTGTTATGTCATGGTCAACATCATCATGCTTATATTGTGATGAAAGTCATCTTTGGCTTACGTGCATAGATGGACTTGGTATGATTATGACCAGAGATTATTCGACATAATCATGACCGTAATGTAACGAATGATGTGGTAAAAGTCCTCATTGGCATGTAGTTCATTGATGGACAGTTGTTGGTATGATTATGATCAGGGATTATTCGGTATAATCATGACCATTGATGATTACATGAATATCCTTGCCCGTGGTGCAGGGATGATTAGATTTTATTTATTAAGCTGAGTCTCAGTAATAAAGTTGATGAAAAACTTTTAAATCATAGAAGATAATAGATTTTATGCTCTACTTGACTCTTCTAATGGATTGCTTATTCCACTACAGTTGTTGATCTAAAACTTATTGTCTATTGTATTCTATCAGTTGTTATACTGTTGAAGGCTATGGATAATTTATTCTGCATTATCTTAGTCATAATATTTCTTACTGGGCTAGTTTAGCTCACCCTTAGCTTTCATTGTTCTCTTCAGGAAATGAGAATATAGCTGGGACTAGTCGGGGAACGGAGTGACGGTCCAGATGATAGCATTAGTAGTCCTCATTATTCTGTTAAATAGTGTGACAATAAATGTAATGAGGGCTCCATTGAGTGTGGATATTGTCTAGAAGGAAATATTCTTATTTAAACTCTCAGCTATGTTTTGTCGTATATTATCCGACAGTTGTATAATTAAGTTTGTATTTGATTTATGTACTATGTATTTGGCGACTCAAGATGGGTGATGTATACCTATTTTGGGGGCGTCATAGTTGGTATCAAAGCTTAGGGATATGATCCATGGCTGAGTTTTGAGACAAGAACTAGGAGGGGAGAGACGGGGAATTCCTTCGCTAGTATGACCTACCTAAGTTTATTTGGTATTTAATTGGTCGGTCAGAGTATAGGGATAATATGTGATATGTCAATTAACCCTTGCTTTGTGACAGTGTTTAAGAATGGCATATGAAAATGTTGAGATCAGCAACGAAGAACATGAGACCGTTTAGTCACCAACGATCAATACCCAGGATAATGTGCAACAGGTAGACAATAATCCTCAGGTAAACAACAACACCGATCAGATGATGAACGATGGGATGATCAGAGGTTTTATGCAATTCATGCAACATCAGGCGAGAGAGACTCCTGTTCAAAATGCAGGTGGAAACAATGGCAACCCACAGCTGGTCACTGCTAAGTAGTTCAAGGAGCTAGGATCACCGATGTTTTTGAGAAAGCCAAAACCACTTAAGGCGGAGGCATGGTTAAAGCAAATTAGCAAGATATTTGGTGTCTTGGGATGCTCCGAGGAGAAAAAGGTTCCCTTCTCCACCTTTATGTTGCGTGAAGAGGCAGATTACTGGTGGGAATCAGAAACGACCAAACTGGCCTTTTCAAGATGTCTTGGGAGAAGTTCCAAGAGCTGTTCAACTACAAGTACTTTCCTGGAAGTATTCGTCACATGAAGGAGGTGGAGTTTATCAAGTTGGAGCAAAACAATATGACTGTGTCGCAATACGAGGCTAAATTTGCGGAGTTATCCCGGTTTGAATCCCATTTGGTCGATAATGAGGAGAGAATGACGTGAATGGTTCTAAGAGGTTTGAAACCCGATATACGTCAATACCTCATTTCTCACAAACTTTGTTTATATTCGGATGTTGTGAATAGGGCTCAGTTATTGGAGCACGATAATGAGTCAGCACAACCAAAAGGTAGCGAACAACAACACGATAATAATCATATCGGTGGCAACGGCCATCGGAACAATGATAACCATCATGGGGGAAATTATCATGCCAATAATGGTAACCACTTCAGTGGTAATCATGGCCAAGATAATAGGAGTGGAAATTTCAAGAAGAGAAGGTTCAACAACGATGAAAAGATAGTAGCACCAACACCCGTTTTCAAGGAAGGAGAACGACCACCAATTGTATGCTTCAAATGTGGAGGGGAGGGACATATCAGTCCAAGCTGCACGATGCAGTCCAAAGCATGTTACAATTATGGAAAAGAAGGTCACGTAGCCCGATTTTGTCGTGCACCAAAGTCAAGTCCAGCTGGGACGGTGGCACCAAAGGTGGATAC
This sequence comes from Panax quinquefolius, assembly GCA_020205615.1. Lineage (NCBI taxonomy): Eukaryota > Viridiplantae > Streptophyta > Magnoliopsida > Apiales > Araliaceae > Panax > Panax quinquefolius. The sequence continues at coordinate 126,271,095 of CM035169.1, forward strand.
GGACAAAACAAAGTCAGTGGTTTCAGGGAGAGCGGTTTTCATGACTTCTCAAAAAGCGAGTAACCCGAACGAAGTTAGCACGGGTTAGTTAATTATAAATTCTTGCGAAGTCTATACCTTTTTAGATACCGATTCTACCCATTTTTTATCGCTCTTGCTTGCGCTCAACATTTAAATTTGACTCCAAAGAAATTAGACTTTGACTTATCGGTTTAACTCCGTTAGGAGAAACCTTCATAACATGTGTTATCCAAATCTTGGATGAGAGTCACAGTTTTGAATGATATTTCTATTGTTAATAAATTTCTTGACGTATTCCTGAAGACTTTCTAGCCTACCCCTATAGCGTGAAATCGAATTTTGTGTTGACCCCAGTAAAAAACCCATTTCTCAAACCCTCAAATATTTCTTCACCTAGAACGAACATAACATGCGCCAAGGACGTTGGCTCAAGCTGTTGAAGATTACGACTATACCATTCAATATTTAAAAACCCAAAACCCTAATAAGACTAGTATGTATAAATCCCGTTATATAAATAAAATTTCTCTGTTCTGAATGTGTTACGTGTTATTATATACTTGGTTTGACGGAATTGACCGAATAAATTTTTATCCGAAAAACGTCATGCTTGACACCTCGTGCTTAAATTTTTTTCCATAATCGGACTTTTCGATAAAAATATTTTGACAAGTTGCTTTGTCGTGCTTACACTGACAAAACGCTTTGTCGTGCTTGTCAGGATTAGTGAGTTAACCCTAATTAGAAAAACCCTAACCCTAATTAGCAAAACCCTAACCCTAATAAACCCTAATTAGCTAATCTAACTCTAATTAGCTTATGTTAAAACTTAATCATGGTTAGTAAACTTCTATTAGGTACTAATTAACATTACTTAACATTCCTAATCATTAGAAACAAAACCCTAATCAAGATTAGTGAAGATTTAAGCCTAATTAAGCTACTAACTTAATCAACTACCTCACAAGTAGGTTGGGAGTCACCATTACAAGTTACAAAACATCACATGACATGCTTCCAAACTCCCAAGCATCAGAAGAGTCACAGATCAGATCTTTATGGAGGCAAGTAGGTGAAAAAATGACCAAAAGCCAAGTTAGAAAATTCAATAAATAGGAACCTTAGGGCTGAGCAAACACACGAATTCTCAAAGCCTAGATACACTTATAAACCTACCATATCAAGCCTAGGTGTTATCAGCAACAAGATCAGAAGCTAGAATCACAAATTTCTCAAGAAAAGGTGCAAACCCTAGTTCATAAATTTCTCTTTGATCTTATGTTAGATTTGTTGTTTAGATGTTTAGAATATTGTATTAGGATGTTAGAAAGTATGCTAGAATGGTAGAACACGTTTTCATAACATCTAGATGCCTTAATTAAGCGTTTTATAAAATCTGGGAATTTTGAAAAAAATGGTCTGACAGCCGAATGTCAGGGCTTTTTGATTCATGTGTGTTTATGTTTTGGTTTGTTAATCGATTGATATTTGTAGCCTGTAAGTAGGTCTTTAATCTGGAAAAGAAAATAGGTTCAGATGAACCATAGATTCCAAGATATAATCAGTCAAACTGGGTTGACCGTTCACGGAAGGCGATTTTACGGGTTACCTGTAAAGCTCGAAACAAATTTAAGCAAGCTACTTTGATTGAGACTGTTTAATCATCTTCTGATTGTTAATTGTTTATGTTTTTATTATAAATTGGTACTCTGGTATACATACTACATATCTATGGTCTTCAATCGAACAAACAACTCATAGGATTACCGGAATTATTGGTCAAAAGTAGTTGAATGAGCATGACCAAGTTTTTACGGGTTTTCCAAAAAGCTGAAGAACACGAAGAACAATTGTTGTTAGATTTGTACCCAAGCATAAATAGAGATCTTAGAATTACGATTTGCTCATGTTAATGTTATATATATGTACCCTGGTATATAGACTACATGTTACAACAAACACAACATACATCTAATACACGTAATCAAAGTTATTCAAGCCACAAAAGCGGTTGACCGGGCTTGACCAATTATTACGGGTTACCCGTAAACCCAAGAACGACTCGATAATAACTTTAAATCTTTATAATTTCTTGTTAGATGTAGATTAAAACACGCTTATTGCTTGATCTTGTATTATTACATAGTACTACTGACACCAATAATACTGCTTCTCAATGAAACTCATTACCAAAACCGAAAGTTATTTAATGGTCAAACTAGTCACTCAACCACGAAGCAACGGCTACCCGAAACTCAAGAACACCTACAATGACACTTTACATCCTTTGTAGAGCTTTAATGACAGACGAAATTAATTTTTAGAAATAAATTATAAAAATTAGAAATAATTAATAAAAATAGTTTTAAAAATTATATTAAATTATTATAAATTATTTACGATATTTCTACAAAAAGTAATAATTATTTTATTTTATTTAGATATTATTTATAATTAACTTATTAATAAAGTAATTAAAATATTTACTTTTAAATACTAAATAATTATGTAAAAATATTATTATTGAAATACAAATCATAATAAATGATTATAAATTATTTAATAATATTAAATAATGTTTATAAAAATTTTAGTAAATATAAATTATTTATAAATAGAAATAAATGGTTTAAAAATCATTTAAAGGATAAATAAATATTTTAAAAATACTTTAAACCTTCTAAAATATATTATAAGGATAATTAAATTATTTAAAATATAACCAAATTTTATAAATAAAATTTAGTTCATTTATCAAAGGTATTAAAAGTCAAACCCTATTAAATCTAACCCAGATTAAATAAATGTTTTATTTGAGTATTGTTATCAATACTAACGTGTTAGATTTATATTCTTGAACGTCATAGGTACTTAATAGCGTTTGAATAGTATAACTTGACTGATCTACACTCAGGCAAGTCTTCTATACCCAATTTATTACTTATGCAAAATTTATCAACCCTGTTTATTCGCTGAACAAGATTATATCTTGCTATACTGTTGATATAATAAACCTATGTTGAATTACTTATTATTGAAAAGTTATTGCTATAGTTCCAGCATGACTAAGAAATGAATTATTTATCATATGATATTGTTTATTGAGCATAAACTGTTATGTCAAGCCAAATTGTTTTGGTAAGGCAATCGAATACTGAAGTTGAGTATCCCGTAAGGGAGCAAAGTGTAGTCAATGAATATATTGACAGTAAATTGTAAGTGTAAATGAGCACTATAGGTGATATGCATACTCCTAGGATGTTGAATAGGCTTATCCCCTATCTCATATCTGAACAGAATTTCTAAGTCTTTGTGACTGATAGAAATGATAAAAATTCCCGAACTAGTTGGAATTAGAAATCCAGAAATGGTAACAACTATCAGTCGAAATTTGAATTGTTATAATTCTTCAAATCCTATATTGTTATAAATATACAACTTGCTGAGCATGTCATAGCTCACCCTTGCAAATTATTCCTTTGCGTTATTAGATGGTAATCTGGAACATCTGGAGTAGATAAAGGAAGCGTCCCTACATAGATTAGATTATATTCTCATGCGTATGAATACCTTGTAATAAGAACTCGTTATGAGAATTTTGTAATTGAATCATAATATTATGATGTATATAACATCTTTTATTTCCGCAACCGTGTTTTCTTTTATATATAGATGTAAAGTAAGATGTCTTCTATTCTAGTTGAGATCCTTGGGAACTATTTATCTGAGTGAGGGTGTTAATAGCATGGATTGTTCATGTTGTTATTAATACTCTGAATTTCAGATAGATAGTTACTATCAATACGATAGTATGTAATCGCATGACATAGACTATACATCTAGGTGAGGGTATTGGTAATATGGACTGTTCATGTTATTACTGATACTCTGAATTTTGGATGGATATACTCTAGTCATAGATACAGTTCATATATTCAAGTGAGGGTATCCAAACACAGTAATATTTCTCTTGGGAAATTACCATCTGTTATGGGATACTGTGAATCTTGAATCTATGGGAATTATATCTGATAGTCCCTCTATCTAATGTAATATTTTGAATCAGATACCATGGGTGTATAGATTTAAATTCATTATGTTAATTCTTTGTAAACACCATACCGGATACCATGGGAGTATAGGTATGGGGGTGTTATACACTATCATCGTGGAAGAGCGAACGTGGTAGCTGACGCGTTGAGTAGAAGATCGTATACGTTTACGAGTGCAATATTGTTAACACAAAAACCTATTTCATATAACTTACAAATGATGAAGATAGAGTTAAAGACTCTAGGGACCCACGTGCAGATATCGAATATACGATTTGAACCGATGAATACGAGGAAGAATGTTCAAGAGGGCGTTATTCTAGAAGCAAGAGTCAATCTCAACCCTCGATTTAGTTGGCCCATTTGAAATCCTCGATCGAGTAGGAACTGTGGCCTATAGACTCGCCTTTCCGCTAAGTATGTCTCATGTTCATAATATTTTTTTTCGTATCGATATTACGTAAATATGTGGACGACCCAAATCACATTATTGAATTAGAAATAGATGAGATAGCAAAAGATTTAACGTATGATGAGATACATGTTAAAATCTTGTATAAGAAGGATCATATTCGACAGTCAAAGGTTATACCTCAAGAGTTAGAATTTGTCGAGGTATCCTCACCTTTTTGGCATACCAGGTACATACGTAAATTTTAAGGGCGAAATTTCATAAGGAGGGGAGATTGTAAGACCCCGAATTTTATGAAATGAAAGTATTCAATTTTCTTATAATTATTATTTTATTTTTGTAAATGGTTAAATTGATAAAAGGTTAAAGTTAAGGGTGATATTTGAAAATTTTTGCAAAGTAAGCAAGTTCTTATAAAATATTCGTTTGGTCGGGGAATATTCTTTTTGTTGGAAATATCCGTACGACGGTACAATCATTAGTGGACCCCACAATGGAAGTATTGTCGAAGTTAGAAAATGATAGTATTATCTTTTTATAAAAATAACAACGAAAGTGTTACCGTTAAAACTTTTGAACTACCCGATAGTAAAAGTATAGTAATACGTGTGGTTGCATAGTAGCACATGGTATTGATTATTGATGCTTACGTAAGAAGTCACTCAGTTATACTCAATTATTGCTACAGTAATTGATGGATCATATCTCTCATATTATTGATTCAATTATTGTCACAGTATCAATATTTTATATTATTAAATCAATAATTGAGATGCCAAAGTTATTCATATTATTATTTGCAATATTGACAATGTCTAGAAGTTCTGTCAAGGAGAGGTTTGGTCACCTAATTGCGCGCCAATAAGGAGAAATCCTTATCGAAAAACCCCCTTTTTCCTGGTAACGACCTGGTTGTTAAATATTGTGAGTTATAATATTAATGATGAATAAGTTCTTGTTGAATAAAGATGAAATTGATAGTTCCATTGTGTTGGAATTATTAGTGTCAGTGAAAATCGACATTTATTTCGATAATAATTGATGTCTGGAGGTTATATTGACCAATCGAATAAATAACCGGATAAATGTGCAATTAATTGCTATTAATTCACATGTTTATAAGTATGTGTTTGCATGTGTGTACTATTGATTCACATGATTTACTATTAGGGGAATTGGTGCAAGATTTATAATACTTGCATGACTAAATTAAAAATGGAGGTATAGTTGAAGGTATTATACTGTAGTTAGTTTTTTCACATTATTATACTGTTGAGTCACATGAATGAACTATTAATTCACATGATTTACTATTAAGGGAGGTGGTGCAAGTTTGATAATACTTGCGGGACTAAATTAAAAATGAAGAAAAAGAGGAAGGTATTCTACTGTAATATTTCGAGCCCCAAAACGTGTAATTATCGAAACTATATTATTCTATAAATAGAAGCTCATTCTTCCTTCATTCTCACCAATTCACTAAGTCTCACAAGAGCTATTATAGAGATAGAAGCTATAGAGAGTGAAGTTATAGAGAGAAAGAAGAAGTGAAGTCTGCTACTTCACTACTCCAGTATCCAGTCTTCTTCTGAGGTAAGGGGTATTATTGATTTCATATTCTGAAGAGATATTATTTTTCATATTCGTATGAATATTATTTCGTTCAATATTCATAAAGGATATTATCTTCGTTCAATATTCGTAGGAATGTTATCTTCGTTAAATATTCATTGGAATATTATTTCCTTTCAAGGGATGTTATTTTTGTTTAATATTCGTTTGATATAATATTTTCTTCCATACTCTGTAGTATGTAAGTAATATTATTTCGTTTCAGATTTTGAATTCTACACTTATTTTGTTGAAGTTTTGGCTTCCATACTCCATGAAATTAGTAGAATTTCCTAGATATTTGCACTTCATCCAGTATCTTTTCATGGAAATATTATTCTGAGCTTTGTTGATAATAATTCATCTTTTTATGATGGAATACTATTCATGAGTTATTATTCATCCAGTTACTATTCACTCAAATATTATTCACTCGGGTATTCGGGGCACTTTTCATGCCAGAGTACTATTCACGAGTTACTATTCATGGGTTACTATTCACCCAATTACTATTCACCCGAATATTATTCACTCGGGTATTTGGGGTACTTTTTATGTTGGGGTACTATTCACGAGGTACTATTCCCAAAGTACTATCCACAGCGTACTATTCACATGATACTATTTACCCAAAAAATACTTTTCTTTTCTGTCCAAATTATTTTTGGTACATGAATATTATTCTTAAATTTTACTCCACAAAACAGTATCATGTTGACAATTTGAACGTTATTGAATTTTGGAAAAATTAATTTATAAATCTTTAAAATTTATCCTTGAACTTATTTTATTGAGTTGTTATGTCATGGTCAACATCTTCATGCTTATATTGTGATGAAAGTCATCTTTGGCTTACGTGCATAGATGGACTTGGTATGATTATGACCAGGGATTATTCGGTATAATCATGACCGTAATGTAACGAATGATGTGGTAAAAGTCCTCATTGGCCTATAGTTCATTGATGGGCAGTTTTTGGTATGATTATGACCAGGGATTATTCGGTATAATCATGACCATTGATGATTACATGAATATCCTTGGCCGTGGTGCAGGGATGATTCGATTTTATTTATTAAGCTGAGTCTCAGCAATAAAGTTGATGAAAAACTATTTTAAATCATAGAAGATAGTAGATTTTATGCTCTACTTGACTCTTCTAATGGATTGCTTATTCCGCTGCAGTTGTTGTTCTAAAATTTGTTGTCTATTATATTCTATCAGTTGTTATATTGTTGAAGGCTAAGGATAATTTATTCTTCATAATATTTCTTACTGGGCTAGTTGAGCTCATCCTTTGCTTTCATTGTTCTCTTCAGGAAATGAGAATATAGCTGGGACTAGTCGGGGAACGGAGTGACGGTCCAGATGATAGCATTAGTAGTCCTCACTATTCTGTTAAATAGTGTGACAATAAATGTAATGAGGACTCCATTGAGTGTGGATATTGTCTAGAAGGCAATATTCTTATTTAAACTCTCAGCTATGTTTTGTCGTATATTACCCGACAGTTGTATAATTAAGTTTGTATTTGATTTATGTACCATGTATTTGGCGACTCAAGATGGGTGATGTATACCTATTTTTGGGGCGTCACACCCACAATGAAATATTACCGAATACAGAAAACGAAAGAAATAATATTTTTAATATAAAAAAAATTGCCAACGGTACTATCACTGTTTAAATATCAAGTGATAAAAGTATAGTAGCACGCGGTATTCTACAATGGTACACGACATTCCACAGTATCACATGGTATTACACAATACTTCATATTATTAATTCAATAATCATTACAGTAACATCAACACATTAGTTTATATTCGTACATTAATAATTATTATGACACAGTAATCATGCATAGTACTTTATATTATTAAATCGATAATTGACAGGAAACAGTAACTCATATTATTTGATATGATATTCTTAGACCAGTTAACATTAGTGGCAATGTCTAGGAAGTTCTGTCAAGAAAATAGGTTATTTGATTGCGTGTCGTTGTTAACTTATGTCACACTCCATGTTTTGATGATGACCATATTATTGCACTAATCATGCTATATAACATTTTAGGGAACGATATGACATCTCAGGAACATCAAGGAGGAAATTACAAAGCCAAGATATCCTTGAAGAAAGAAAAAAAATTTGAGTCCTAGGAATATATGTAAGATCTTAGCATCTATTACTTTCCAAAGTAAGGCTCTAGGACATGTGCATTACATATATACTTGTGCACACATGCTACATACTAATTCACTAGCCCCTGATATGCATGACCGAAATTACTCACCATAAATTAAGGAATCAAATAATGTTAACCAATATATATATATATATATATATATATATATATATATATATATATATATATATATATATATATATAAATCGAGTAAATGGTTGATTAAATAAAATAACATAAATTATTCATTTTTATCAACTTGATTCATGGTAATAACTAATATGGCATATCATAACTCATACTTCATAAATCGTGCCTCATGAATCAAGGACTTTAATTCTGGGCAATCAACTAAGGTAACTAGCTAATATCATGAATCATACTTTATGTAATAGCTTAAGTTAAGGAACATCACTAGGTTGTTGTTTTAAAGAAAATCTGCTTCGTGATGGAAATTGATTATATCCGGTAATTGCCAAAAAGAAAGCTGCCATATGACAAGATGGGTAATAAATGGAAAAATCATAAAAGATATAGACTAACGTGATGGACTCTCTATTAAGCAAAGCTTCCTTAGTCATCAAGATACTCCTATATTCTATACTGATCATGATGTGTCCCTTATTTATATACAACTATAAGATGTCTTAATCCTTGGCACAATCTCTGGTTGACAGTCTAAATATTACGTGACTTGTGCATATTATTTCTAACGATCATATCTCGCATGAGAAACAAGCAATGGTAATATTCTTGAGTAGTCTATATAAACTGAGTTCATTAACAAATAAAAGTAAGAAAACGCATCATCGATATCATTAAAGCATCAAGATTCTGTAATTGTTTTTCTTCACGATTATTGTTGATTATGCTAAGAAAGGTGCTTGACTAAGGTGGTCTTATAGAAAATATTCTGGTAACATTCTTCTTGCATATCATTTCATACTAGAGCCTTGCATTGGTAAGTGATATATTGCTTGATCACTAGACCTCTACTGTGTATCTTATATTTTCTAACACAAATCAATATTCTCTAAATTGTAATCCGGTTTGGGTTACTGCATCATTACAATCAAGTTTGAAGAAAGCATAGGTGCTTAAGAGTGCATAGGTGCACGAGGAACAAAGGTGTTCAAATTGGCAGAACTTGTATTGTAATTGGAAAAGTTTAATAAAAGTGAGTCTCCAATACTATTTTGTATTGGACGTGGATTAGGCTGTTATTCTATACGGTAGTAGTTGAACCACGTAAAAATTCTGGTGTTTTATGTGATTACATTTTTTGTTATATTATTCTGCTAACTATCCAGCAGCCTGCATTCTATATCCATTCATATCACTTAACTATTCAAAAAATTTGTTTATCATAATCAACTTTAGAAAAAGTTAAGTTTCAAAATTGTAATTTTGAAAAGTTATACATTAACTCAATAACCTGGTTTCATTTTTAAAGTACAAAGATATAGAATCCAGCATGTTGCATTGAATATCCAAAGGAATTTTTATCTAAATAAAAGTTGGACATAGTTTGTGCCTACACTTATTCAACCCCCCTTCTAAGTGTACCTACTTAAATTTCATTTGGTATCAGAGCTTGGCTCTACTTATCTTGGTCTTAAAGGTGACTTGTAGGGAAAGATTCTGACATGGCACAACTTGGAAATGCTCATCACGAAGGTCAATCAACAAACCAACCTCCACTACTCTTTGGAACAGAAAACTATAACTTCTGGAAATTTCGAATGAGGATATATCTTAAGCGAGACCCGTGGGAATGGTGGGTGGTAGAGAATGGACCAGTAATCCCAAGGAAAGATGATGGCACTCCAAAAACTCTACTCGAGATGGACTCACCCGAAACATACATGGTTTCATACGACTCAAAAGTAATGAACACTCTTCTCAGCAGCATGGTGCAATCCGAAATAGATAAAGTTTCTTCATGCAACACATCAAAGGAGATATGGGATACCCTAGTGGTAAGTCACGAAGGAACTTCCAAAGTACGAGAAGTTAAACTAAGTATGCTCATGCATGACTACGAAATGTTCAAACTGGAAAGAGACGAAACAATCAAAATGGCTCAAGCACGATTTTTGGTACTTATAAATTCTTTGAAGTTGCTCGACAAGTCCATTCCACAAAATGAAATCAATCGTAAGTTACTTCGGGCTATGCCGAAAAGGTTTTCATATAAAATTACTACTCTTCAAGATTCGGTCAATATCTCTTATATGGATACATTAACTCTCTTTGGTGAACTAGAAGAATATGAACATCAATTAAAAAGATATGATGACGAGGAAGAAGTTCCTCAAAAAAAAGTGCTAGCTCTAAATGCAGGAATTAAAGAAGAACTTGAAAATAACTCGGATGATGAAATAGCTATGAACTCAAGGAGACTCAAGGGACTACTTCAGAGAAAGAATAAAAGAAGGAATACATTCAATTCAAACCAGTTCAAATCTAAGCAAACCGAAGAAACGTGTTTTGAATGCGGACGACCGGGCCACTTCAAGAAGGACTGCTTCAAACTAAAAAATAAAGGGAATCAAGGCAATAAAGAGTTCAAAAAGAATAAAGCCTTCTTAACATGGAGTGACGATGAAGAATCTTATGTGGAGATAAATGTTACTGATGAACAGGCTCAAATATGCTTCATGGGACTTGAAGGTGAATCTTGTGAGGTATCTCTTTCTGATATTTGTATTTTGAAACAAGAAAATGAAAAACTAAAAGAGAAAAATATGTACTTAAAAGATCTAGTAAACACACTAATGGGCAAAGTTGAGTCACAAATAGATGAAAAGAAGGAATTCGAAAAAGTAACACATACAAATGAAGAAAAAGTATTAGCTGCGAAAAATGATTACTTAGATAATTACAATAAAATACTTTTCAACAAAGTAAAACAATTAAATAATGAAGTTAAAAAATTAACAAATGACATAAAAATTAGAGATGTATGCATTGATGTTTTTAGTGATGAATCTAGTAATAAAACAAACCCAACTAATGAACTTCAAAAGGAAATAGAATCCCTAAAACTGTCTCTAGGTAAATTTGTTCATGGCGAAGAAAATTTAAATGTCATGTTAGGGAAACAAAGACCAAGTTATAATAAACAAGGAATTGGTTATAATCCGGTGCATAGAAAGGAAGTTGAAATGCTTAAATCTAAATCATCATTCAAATTAAATTAATATACACCGTTCACTACTTGTAAAAATTATGGCACTAAAGGTAATCTAGAGATAAATTGTTGAAAGAAGAAAAATCACTATCAAAGTAAAACAATGTGGATAAAGAAAAGGGTTTTGATTTCAACTAACACAAACGGACCCAAAAAGATATGGGTGCCAAAAAGATAAATTGCATTTTTCTTAAACAGGTATGTTTCAAGGCAAAAGTGTCACCTCAAAAGTGGATCCTTGACAGTGGATGTTCACGCCACATGACAGGTGACAAATCTAAGTTCATGGAACTAAATGTTGGAGCTGTCACGTTCGGTGATAACCAATCATGTGAAATAATCGGGAAAGGTAAAATCGGTAATGGTAAGGTTAACATTAATAATGTTCATCTTGTTAACGTCTAGAATTCAATCTTATTAGTGTTAGTCAATTAATGGATAATGGACATCAAGTAAATTTTGAAAAAGATAAATGTACAATTTCACATGGTACTAACAATGCTACTTTAGTTGCCCAATGAGAAGGAAATATATATACTCTTGATTTTGAGCAACGGGAGGAAGAATTATGTCTTGCAACTATTCAAGATGAAGCAAATTTATGGCATCGAAGGATGGGACATGTTCATATGGACCTAATCAAAAAGTTATCATCAAAGAACCTAGTGAGAGTATTACCTAAAATGAACTTCGAGAAGAAAGGTATATGCGAGCCTTGTCAACTTGGAAAACAAGTAAGAACATCATTCACAGCCAAGAACATGGTATCAACTTCTTCTCCCTTACAATTACTCCATCTCAATTTATTTGGACCTGAAAGGCATGCTAGTCTAAATGGTAAATTTTACGCATTTGTGATTATCGATGATTTTTCTAAATATACATGGGTACTATTTCTTAGAACAAAAGATGAGGCATTTAAAGAATTTGAAAAACTAGTTAGATTTTTGGAGACAAAATATAGTCTTAATCTTATAAAAATCAGAAGTGATCATGGTACTGAATTTCAAGAAGATTTTATTATATTTTGCAATCAAAAAGGAATTACTCATGAATTCTCAGCACCTAGAACTCCCCAACAAAATGGAGTGGTGTAAAGGAAAAATCGTACATTACAAGAAACAGCTAGAACTTTAACTCAAGAAAGTAAACTTCCAAAGAAATTTTGGGCTGAAGTTGTAAACACATCATGTTATGTACTAAATAGAGTGTTAATCCGTCCAATTATTTTGAAAACACCATATGAATTATTAAATAATCGACTTATTAATATAAGTTATTTCAAAGTAGTTTGGTCTAAATGTTTTATTCTTTACACTAGTGGAAAGTTGGTTAAGTTTGATGCTAGATCATATGAGGGAATATTCATTGGCTACTCACAAAATAGTAGAGCATATCGCATTTATAATGTGCAAAAGATGTGTATCAAAGAATCTATACATATCAAATTTAATAAATCTAACCATGATATTCCAAAAGAAAGAGAGGAAGATGCAGGAAATTTAGAGACTGGTGCAAATCCAGCTTACCACATAAAGCAAAACAGCAAGACCATGGATCCAATCCAACAAGATGGATTAGAAGAACAGAAGGATCAAGACTCTATCCAGCAAGCTGAAATGGACGAACAACAAGACCACAATTCATAAACTACTGAAGAAGTAATACATGATATTTAACTTCCAAAATCAGTAAGATACATCAAAAACCATCCTCCAGAGAACATCATTGGAAACATAAATGACAAAGTTATTACAAGAAGAAAAGCACAAAATATGTGCGCTTTCTCAGCATTTCTATCCCAGATTGAACCAAAGAACGCCAAAGAAGCCATACTTGATGAAAATTGGCTACTAGCAATGCAAAAAGAGCTACAACACTTTGAAAGATGTCAAGTGTGGGAATTGATGCCTCCTCCAAAAGATGTATCCATTATTGGAACTAAATGGGTATTCAAAAACAAACTTGATGAGTTCGGAACAATTACCAGAAACAAAGCTAGATTAGTAGCTCAAGGGTGTAATCAGCAAGAAGGAATAGACTATAAAGAAACATTTACCCCAGTAGCTCGTTTGGAATCCATTCAAATATTATTGGCATTTGCTTGTTTCAGAAAATTCAAACTACACCAAATGGACGTCAAAAGTACCTTCCTCAACGGTTACATAAACGAAGAAGTATACGTAAAACAGCCTCCTGGATTCGAGTATAACAAGTTACCACATTACGTATACAAACTAAAGAAGGCACTATATGGGCTCAAACAAGCTCCAAGAGCTTAGTATGAGAGATTAAGTAAGTACCTCCTATCAAATGGCTTTATAAGATGTAAAATCGACTCTACACTATTTATTAAATGCCAAAATAAAGATATCATTATTGTGCAAATATATGTAGATGATAGAATATTTGGTGCTTCTAATAATTCTCTTTGTGAGTAATTCTCCAAATACATGCACAAGGAGTTTGACATGAGCTTAATAGGAGAACTCAATTATTTTCCAGGCCTTCAAATCAAACAAAATCAAGAAGGCATCTTCATTCATCAAACCAAGTATACAAAAGAACTACTCAAGAGATTTGGTTTTGACAACGCAAATTCAAAAACCACACCAATGAGTACATCCATAAAACTCACAGCATATGAAAAGGGTATGGATGTAGAAGTAACAAAATATAGAGGTATGATCGGATCATTACTTTATCTAACTGCGTCTAGACTTGATATAATGTATAGTGTTTGTATATATGCTCATTTTCAAGCCAAACCCAAAGAATCACACTTACAAGCTGTTAAACGAATATTTAAATATTTGAGTGGTACTATAAATTTAGGATTATTTTACCCAAAATGTGACAATTTTGATCTAATGGGTTACTCAGATGCTGACTATGCAGGTTGTCAAATAGATAGAAAAAGCACAAGCGGTGTGTGTATATTTTTGGGACAAAGTTATGCCTCGTGGCATAATAAGAAGCAAACTTCAGTTGCCCTATCTACCATTGAGGGTGAATATTTAGCAGTAGGTAGTTGCTGCTCCAAAATTTTATGGATGCGTCAAACACTGTGTAATTTTGATATTATGTGTGAAAATGTGCCTATATACTGTGATAATACAAGCACCATTAACATCTCTAAAAATCCAGTTTTACACTCTCGCACGAAACACATAGAAGTTCGACATCATTTTCTTAGAGATAATGTGTCCAAAGGACTAATTACATTAATTTTTATCCCCACTAAGCACCAATTAGTAGATATATTTACAAAACCTCTGGGGGAAGAACGTTTATCTACTCTAAAAAGAGAACTCGGGATGAGACTGATATAGATATGGTCTGCATGCTTTAAGGAAACTCGACAGACACGACGTATCTTATTACCATAATTACGCCCATTAAAGGTGCTCAAGAGTTCCCTTCCCAAACACGGCGCCACGCCTTTCCATATCTCGGTACCATGCAACCTTGAAAAGACAGAAGTCATTTTACTCTTCCAACCCTCTTTTCTGTCTTCTCAATACTCAATCGTCTCTGAGATCCTACACCTCTCTCAAACACCGTCCGTGAAGATGAAAACCCGGCGGTCTAGAAAAATCCGCGACGAATCTGACGATAAGGTATTGCTACCCTCTCCACCTCCTCATCCTCCTGTTACTCGATAACTGAAAAGGAAGCAACCTTCGGTCATAACCATCTCCAGCGACTCCTCCCCTGTCGAATCTGAAGCAAGCTTACCCTCTCCTCTATCGATTGGGACATCGACGGTCATTAAATGGCTAATAGTCAAGGAATCCTCGCCCAGTTCTCCTCCAATGATGGTAAACCCTCTATCTGTTTCCTTGCATGATGTTCTTGATGATTTTTTAGGGGTCACAACTTTGAGCTTCATTTCAAGTCCTCTATATGTCACAAATATTTTGTTTATGAAAAATTAGTTGACATGTTACTACCAAAACTTGCCTCTTCAAAACCTCCTTTAGTCATGTGGTTTAGTTTCCCTAAGTGTACCTCCCTCTATAACATCTCCAAAATTAGTCCACAATTTTATACAAATCTTGAAAATAATGGGGACTGTTATACGTCATTCGTTAAAGGCAAATCTCTATTTTTTACTACTCTTGATTTAGGGAGCATACTCTCCATACCATATACAGGAGACTGTCCTTTTACACTTAAGGGACCATTTTATACTCATTTGTCTCCTATTGTCCAGCTTTGCACTGTCATGGAAGACCCAACCGTGTCCACAGTCACCCTTCCTAAAACCACCGAAGTATCTCATATTGCAATAGTCCTTCATAAATTGCTAAGGTACAATTTTCTTCCTCGTCTCAGTGGTGGAGCTGACTTCACTTACCAAGATTTGGTTTTGGTGTCCTTAATAATGACAGTCGAACCATTCAATTTTTCCCTCATGATGCTCAAACACATGGTTAACTGTATCAAACATTCCAAAAAGTGCTTGCCTTACAGCTGCTTCCTCTCAAAATTATTTACTAACTTTCAAATTCAACTCGACAATGAGGGCTCCATCCAAATAACTGATTCCATCGACTCTAACTATCTCAAGGGTGCTCATATCACACTGCTAAAAGGAAAGTTAATACTAGTTATCCTCGAAATTCCCAATGTTCCAAATCCAACACCTCCTACTTCACTACCCCTTCCCTTGAAATTCTCAATCTTCTTCATACCATCGCGAACAATCAAGCCACAATCACTGTTGATGTTAAACATATCCAACTTCGTCTTTCTGTGCTTAAAAAAGGCAAACTCCCTATTCGGCGCAATGATCTTCATTCTATTTTTCAAAATGTTGAAGATGAGTTCATTGACCTCCAAGCAGGATTTGAGTTGCACACTCGGGCTATGGTAGAAGCCCTGTAGAGGAAAATGAACCGCAATTCACATCCAATTGAGCCTTTGAACTTAAATTCATCACCATCGATTGGGACTCTCGATTAAACTATCGAAACGCGTATGAATGATCTCAGTGAAGAACTACAAGCAGACCAAGTCCAATCTCGTATACCTGAATGGTCGCAGTGCAATTGGATGACCGAATACCAAGGAGAATTCCTGGACTTGCCGTTACCACATCCTACCTTCATTGATCGTCCTCCCCGATTTGTAAACACGCTATCCCTGGAAGAGATTGAACAACACAGGCTTCACCGTCCTTATTTCACGGCCCGCAAAGCCAATCACGTTCATATTGATGAGGCGGATGATTAAAGGTCTAGTTCCACATTCCCCTTTTGGCTCTCTGGACACCTCTTTTTGATGGATGCCAAAGGGGGAGATGACTTATGACTTGCTTACAAGACAACCTTTTAAGTTCTTTACTTTCCATGCATGATGTCTCCTGATTTACAAACTATGTTTTAAATGTTTGTTAGATGATGGTTTAATAGTTCATTATATTCCTTTCGCTTAACATGTTGTGGACTAATGCAGGGTTATTCAACACTAAACAGTTAAATCTAAATAGTAAGGATATGCATAAATTGAGGGGGAGTCGTAACTCTCTTGATATGCATGGATTTAGGGGGAGTCATAATTATTCTGTTGTCATCATCAAAAAGGGGGAGAATGTTGACTTATGTCATACTCCATGTTTTAATGATGACCCTATTATTGCACTAATCATGCTATATAATATGTGACGCCCCCAAAATTCGGACACCCGTATCTCGAATTTGGTGCATCACGTGCAACTACGAATATCTTACCAAAATCATCAACAACGAAAATAATATAATAATTTACATTGATATAATATAAATATTCGCGTCCCAAGGTACCGTAACCATTACTATGAAAATTCAGTGATTAAACTTAAACATAACTTAATCATCATTAAATACATCATAATAAGCATAACAATAATAATAATACTTCTAATCTTAAAGGACTAAGTTATTTTGTAGCCTTGCCCTTTCCCTTGTCCTTTCCTGAAGTACCACCATGCTCTGCCTTAACTATAATGTTTTTAGGAAGCAAGAATGAGCAACAAGTTTGCCCAGCAAGTAATATAACCAGAAGAATAAGCAGTTATAGCATTTAAATCTTCAAGGGTGTAAAAATAATTGGTAGTTCAAGGATATCAAGAAATATCAAGAGTATTCAATAAGTGTCGCTATAGACTGAAGGATATCAACAAAATTTTAGGATTTATTCATTTTGAGGTTCAATATGAATGAACACTGAAAAGTCACTAAGGACTAAGAACTCTTAATAGAATTAACAATATTATACTGTAATCCAATATAAACGAGTACAACAGGTGATCAGCCTAAAATACCCTACGTTATGCATAACATTTAATCATACTCATGTGCGCACGTCGGTTTCCCGACAATATATAATATCCCCTTCAATGAGGGTTGTTCATCTCAGTAGATTTACGATAGTCCACACCAAGTCTGTAAGACCCCAGCTTTTATAAATAAAGATGAATTTTCTATAAATATTATTTTTAAATATTATGGAATAAATTTGATATAATGTTATAGTCAGGTAATATTTATAAATTTTGCAAAGTAAGCAAGTTGTTATAAAATATTCGTTTGGTTGGGGAATATTCTTTTTGTCGGGGAATATTCGATGCGACGGCTCAATCATTAGTG
This sequence comes from Panax quinquefolius, assembly GCA_020205615.1. Classification (NCBI taxonomy): domain Eukaryota; kingdom Viridiplantae; phylum Streptophyta; class Magnoliopsida; order Apiales; family Araliaceae; genus Panax; species Panax quinquefolius. The sequence continues at coordinate 126,289,207 of CM035169.1, forward strand.
GACCCCATTAACTAAGTATTGTCGTAGTTAGAAAGCGACAAAATTATCTTTCTATAAAAATAACTACGGAGGTGTTACCTAGAAATCATTGAACTACCGGTGGTAAAAGTACAGTAATACACGTGGTTGCATAGTAGCACACGGTATTGATTATTGATGCTTACGTGAGAAGTCACTTAGCTATACTCAATTATTACACAAGAATCACTTTGATCATATCTCTTATATTATTGATTCAATTATTGTCACAGTATCATCTGTATAATATGTTATATTATTAATTGAGACGACAAGTTATAAATGATTAATAATTGTTGAAAGATTAAAATGTGTTGATTAAAAATAAAATGATTTGTGGTAATATTTATTCAATCCTTGATGTATATAAAGAGTCTGTTATGAGACGTTTGTGGTAAGTTTGATTATTTTATGGGGGGCCCATATGTCATCATCTAAGAGTATCTTCGTCAATAGTAATTACCTTTGTGAATAGTAATTACCTTCGTCAATAGTATTTACCTTCGTCAATAGTAATTACCTTCTTCAATAGTAATTACCTTCGTCAATAGAATTTACTTTCTTCAATAGTAATTACCTTCGTCAATAGTAATTACCCCTTCGCAAATAGTAGTTGTCCCTTCAATATTACCAAGAGTTAACTGCCTCTTCGGTGTTCCAAGGGTTAATTATCCCTTCGCAAATAGTAGTTGTCTCTTCAATATTACTAAGAGTCATTTTGACCCTTCATTAAGACCAAGAGCCACCCTCAGTTTTCTATTAATAGAAAGCTCATTCCTTCATTATTTCTTACGAATTCACTGAAACTCTAGAGAGAGAAAGAAGAAAAGTATTCTGCTACTTCACTTTTCCAATATTCAGTTCTTCTAAGGTAGGGAATATTATTTGTTGTACTCGTAAGGGATATTAATCTTTTGTATTCATGAAGAGAACTTCAGTTATTCCATTCCTTATTATTCTGTTGGAATAACCTGTATACGCGGACTACCCTATACTTGGTGACATTCTTCTATTATTACATCTTTATTATTACATTTGGAACATCACATGCATGTGTTTTACAAGCGGACTGGTTAAATCTTTATTATTACATTGGAACATCATATGCGTGTGTTTTACAGGACTGGTTCCATTTTTTATCATTACATTGGAATATCCTATCTCGTGTGTTTTACAGGATCCGGTTCCATCTTTATTATTCTGTTAGAACATCCCGCTTCGGTGTGAATTTCACGACACGGTTCCGTTATTTATTATTACGTTGGAATAACTTTGCTGTGCGGCCTATTGCATGCATGGTGATTTCTTTTGTTATTCCATTCTTTATTATACCCAAATTGGTTAAAACTTTGACTTCTATACTCCATGAAATTAGTAGAATATCCTTGATATTTGCGTTTCATCCAAATATCTTTTCATGGAAATATTCTTCTGATCATTCTTGAATTTTACTCTACAAAATAGTATCTTGTTGACAATTTGGACGTTAATAATTCCTGGATAAATTAATTCTTGAACTTGTTTTATTGAATTCTTATATCATTCTCATCATCCTCATGTTTATATTATGTTGAAAGTCATCTGTGGCCTGTAGTGCATGGATGGACTTGGTATGATTATGACCAGGGATTATTCAGTGTAATCATGACCATAATGTTACAAATAATGTGGTAAAAGTCCTCATTGGCCCGTAGTGCATTGATGGACAGTTGTTGGCATGATCATGACCATTGATGAATACACAAATATCCTTGGCCCGTAGTGCATGGATAATTTGTGGTTGTGACCCGTAGTGCATTGATGAACAGTTGTTGGCATGATCATGACCATTAATGAATACACAACTATTCTTGGCCGTAGTGCATGAATAATTGTGGTCGTGATACTAAAGAATATCCTTGGCCGTAGTGCAGGGGTGATTCGATGATGTGGAATATTTATTAAAGCTGAGTCTCAGCTATAACAATGATGAAAAACTTTCTAAATCATAAAAGATAGTAGATTTTATTCTCTACTTGACTCTTTTAATGGATTGCATGTTCCGCTGCAGTTAAACTTGATGTCTATTGTATTTTATCAGTTTAACACTGTTGAAGACTAATGATAATTTATTCTGCATTATCTTAGTCATAATATTTTCTACTGAGCTAGTTGAGCTCACCATTTCTTTCCTTTGTTCTCTTGAAATGAGAATATAGCCGGGACGAGTCGCGAAGCAGAGTAATGGTCCGAGAGGATAGCATTAGTAGTCCTCACTATTCTGTGAAATAGTATGATAATAATTGTAATGAGGACTCCTTTTGAGTTTGTATGATCTCTAGTAGACAATATTTGTATTCAAACTCACAGTTTATGTCGTATTGTACACGACAGTTATATTAGTAAGTTGTATTTAAATTTTGTACCATGTATCTGACTACCCAAGATGGGTGATGTATACCTAATTTTGGGGGCGCCACAACAGTATCGAGCTTAGGATATGATCCCTGGCTAAGATGTGAGAATAGTACTAGGAAGGGAGAGACGGGGAATTCCTTCGCTAGTATGACCTACCTAAGTTTATGTGCTATTTTATTGGTCGGTCAGAATATAGGGATAATTTGTTACATGTCAATTAACCTTTTGTTTTATGGTAGTATCTAAAAATGACATCTGAGAATGTTGAGAATAGCAATGGAGCACAGGCGATCGTTGATTCACCACATATCAATAATCAGGATAATGTGCATCAGGAAGGCGACAATCCTCATGCAAACAACAACACTGACCAAATGATGAATGATCAAATGTTCAGAGGCTTTATGCAATTTATGCAACAGCAGGCGAGAGCGACTCCTGTCCAAAACGTAGGTGGAAACATGGAAAAACTCTCGGCGGTCACCGCTAAACAATTCAAGGAGCTGGGACCACCGGAGTTTAAGGGAGAGCAAAACCACTACGCGAAGCATGGATAAAGCAGATTACCAAGATATTTGATGTCTTGGGATGCTCCGAGGAGCAAAAGGTTCCCTTCACGCCTTTATGTTGCAGCGGAGAGGCAGATTCTTGGTGGGAATTCCAAAACGTAGTCAACTTCTTTGTCTTGATCAAGATATCTTGGGAGAAGTTCCAGAGTCGTTTCAACAACAAATACTTTCCGAAAGTATTCGCCACATGAAGGAGGTGGAGTTTATCAAGTTGGAACAAAGCTGTTAGGTTTGTAATATTCATGAACGCAATCAAATTGCATAAAAGTCTTGAGCGTGTAAAAATCGAGTTTAAAATTTACAAACCATATACCGGATCACCCTTTATGCATAATTATTAATTAAACGAAAAAGATGAATAAGAATCATACCCTTGAAGATCGAGCTTCCTCGTGTACAAGTTCACCTCAATCCTTTTCGCGCTCAACTTGAATCCACCGGGTTTGGTTCCTTCCTTTGATCAACGCGTTAGCCACCCATGTGTTTGGCCTCTCAGAGGTGATCCACCAAGGAAGAAGAAAATTCAAGAAGAAGGTGGTTGGCTAAACCCTAGTTTTTCTATCTCTATAGAAAAGGTGTACTCTCCCAACAATTGGAATTATGTCGTATGTTGTAAAAGTCAACAACCCCCATGACCCATAATAAGACTCCTCTTATTTATAGATGTGGGCAACCCACCTTAACAATTAAGGAATTGGGTTTTATTTAATTAATTAAATTCTTTTAATTAATTAAGCTCCCTAATCTTATTAGGGATAATTAATTAAACTCCTTTAACTAATTTTCCTTCCTAATCCAATTAGGAATAAATGGGAGTCCTTATATTAAATTAATTCCTAAACTCTTTTAGAAATTAAAATAATAATAATTGTAATAATATTAATAAGACTCCTCTTATTAATTTATATTTAATATTTCTAAAATATTAAATAATAAATATTAAGCTATTTAATTTATTCTATCACCATAGATTAAATTAAATATACTTAATATATTATTACGATTATGCCATTAACTTCTTAAATAATTATTCTTCCTTTTATGGTGTGACCCTTTAGGTTCTCCATATTAAACAGGTTGTGAATAAATCAATTAGAACAATTCTAATCTTATTTAAATAAATAAATTAAATAATTAATTTATTTAAATAAATAATATTTATTCTCTGATAGGGATAAGCCTCCCTAGCGATCAACGACTTTCCAGATAATATATATTTCAACATTAATCATTAAAGAACCTTTGAGTAAATAGTTACCGCACAATTCAATCCTTCCACCATACAATGTCCCAATTAAATATAAGATATGGAATTCTTTGTCAAGTCTTATTTTATTTAATTATATGTATTTCGACTCTTAAATGCACAACTCAAATAATGCAAATTAGAAACTCCTTTCTAATTTCATTACGCCCGCCAAGGACTCTTTGGGTTGTCATTTATCGAATCACATAGGACATTTCTCTTCTTTTATTGAAGTGGTAGATTCTTTATTGATCATACATTATCTCCATGTACAACTTATTATACCCAAGCATACCCTTTGATATACCCTAAGGGTCTTAAGGAATAAGTCAAAGTATAACTCATCATACACAAGATACTATGATGATCTCAAGTCCAAGGATCACTTGTACTACTATCACTACAGGAATTCCTATTGACAGGCAAATAAAACTCCATTAGGTATTCCTTAGCGAGCAATGCGTTCAAATGAACTTATTCTCTAATAAGCACCTACATACTTGCTTTAGTGTCTCCACACAAATGATCATGAGATCAATCATCCTCATCCAATGAGCAAGCAATGTATGTACCAATCTATCCGGATTCACTAATCCCCAATTTAGTAATCCAACGATTGGGAACTATTTTAGTTTTAAGCTTTCTAAGAATTTAGATCTCATTAGAATGATCATCATCATTATTCTAAAAGCATTGCTTAAAACTATGGGTTTATCACATATTATAAAACAGCATCATGTAGATAATTAAAAGCCTTTAATAAATTAATACTTTTTATTAATAAATGAATAAGATTGTTACAAAGTATATGCTTTATCATCAAACATGATTGGCTTGTGTGCATACTACTTTCACAAACAATATGACCGTGTCGCAATACGAGGCAAAATTTGCGGAGTTATCACGATTTTCGGCCCCACTTGGTGGATAATGAAAGAGAATGGCGCGAATGTTTTTAAGAGGTTTGAAGCGGGAGATACGTCAACATCTTATTTCTCATAAAGCGTGTTTGTATTGAGGATGTTGTAAATAGGGCTCGATTAGTGGAGTAGCGATAACGAGTCAACGCTTAACTAAAAGAGAGCGGTAAAGCGAAAATTATAATACCAATGAGAGTAGTCATCGAAGCGGGTGACAACAAGCGTGGAGGCAATCAACGGGCCGGATATGGTAACCACTTTGGTGGTAATCAGGGCCAAAACAATAAGAATGGACATTTCAAGAAAAGGAGATTCAACAATGATGGAAAGCGTCGAGACCAAAGACCCGTTGTTAAGGAAGGAGAAAGACCACCTATCATATGCTTCAAATGCGAGGAGAGGGACACATCATCGAATCGACTGCGCCATGCCAGTCAAAGCATGTTATAATTGTGGAAGAGAAGGTCACTTAGCTCGATTTTGTCGCCATCAAGACAAATTCAACTAGGATGGAGGCACCAAAGGGTAGTCTAGAAAATTCAAAAATGTAATGTCTGAGGAGGCGTTTGTTGTGACCTCCCAGAGAGCAAGGAACCCGAATGAGGTCATCACGGGTAAGCTTATCATAAACTCTAATGAAGTCTATACTTTATTTGATACCGGTTCTACCCATTCTTTTATTTCTCCTACTTGCGTTCATCGATTAAATTTGACTCCGGAGAAATTAGACTTTGACTTATCTGTGGAAACTCCGTTGGTAGAAACCTTCATTACATCCACTGTTTATAAGTCTTGTTTGGTTCAAATCGATACCCTCACATTACCTGTCGATCTTATTTCATTAAAAATACTTGCATTTGACATGATTCTAGGGATTGATTGGTTAACTACTTATCATGCAAAAATTAATTGTTTTCGTAAGGTTGTTAGCTTTCATATTCCTAATCAACCTATTATGCGAATTCAAACTACCAAACCATTAAAATCAATCACGGTCATCTCAAGCCATAAAGCTATTCGTTTATTGAAAAATGGATGTCAAGCTTTCTTAGCTCATGTCACAGATTTAAACAAAAATACGTCAGTTTTGAACGATATTTCTATTGTTAATAAATTTCCTGACGTATTCCCCAAAGAACTTTCTGGCCTACCCCCAGAGCGTGAAATTGAATTTTGTATCGACCTTGAACCCGGTATAAAACCTATTTTCAAAGCCCCATATCGAATGGCTCCTATTGAACTTCAGGAGTTAAAGACCCAACTGCAGGAATTGTTAGACATTGGCTTTATTCATCCTAGTACTTCTCCTTGGGGTACTCCTGTTCTATTCGTGAAAAAGAAAGATGGGAGTATGCGACTTTGTATTGATTATCGGGAGTTGAATCATGTCACCATCAAAAATAGGTATCCATTGCCACGTATTGATGACCTGTTTGACTAGTTGCAAGGAGCCAAATTCTTTTCAAAGATTGATCTTCGTTAGGATATCACCAATTGAAGATTAGAACCACGACATTCCAAAAGGCGGCTTTCGGAACCTCGATGCGGGCATTATGAATTCCTAGTCATGTCCTTTGGATTGACTAATGCTCCTGCTGCCTTCATGGATATAATGAACCGAGTATTCAAGGAATATTTAGATCACTTTGTGGTCGTCTTTATTGATGACATCCTTATTTATTCCAAAAGCCGTGAAGATCATGAGCAACACTTGAGGCTGACACTCCAAAAGCTTCGTGAATATAAGCTTTATGCCAAGTTGAAGAAATGTGAGTTCTGGCTTGAAGAAGTAGCATTCCTTGGGCACGTGGTATCAAGTCAAGGAATATCTGTTGACCCAGCAATGATTGAAGCTATTCAAAGATGGGAACAACCTAAATCAGTGACCGAAGTACGTAGCATTCTCGGTTTAGCTGGTTATTATCGGAGATTCGTGGAAGGATTTTCTCGAATCGCTACTCCATTGACTCAGCTGACTCGAAAAGATACAAAGTTCGGTTGGAGTGAAGAATGTGAGAAGAGTTTTCAAGAACTCAAGAGGAGACTTATTTCATTTTGACCGCTCGACAATACCATCCGGCTCGGAGGATTTGTCATCTCTGATGATGCTTTGGGCAAAAGGTTGGGATGTGTTCTCATGCAACATGGAAAAGTTATAGTTTATGCCTCGTGACAACTCAAAGAATATGAGAGGAATTATCCTACTCATGATCTAGAGTTGGCAGCTGTTGTTCTTGCACTTAAAATTTGGAGGCATTACTTGTATGGGGAGAAAGTGGAGATCTTTACGGATCATAAAAGCCTCAAATATTTCTTCACTCAAAAGGAACTCAACATGCGACAACGACGTTGGCTTGAATCATTGAAAGATTATGATCATACCATCCAATACCATCTTGGAAAAGCGAACGTGGTAGCCGATTTATTGAGTAGAAGATCATATGCAAGTACGAGTGCATTATTGTCAATCTGCAAAGGCCCATTTTTGTGTGACATGCAAAGGATGGAGATAGAGTTAAAGACTCCGAGGGACGCATGTGATGATAGCGAGTATCTGAGTAGAACCGACTTTAATCGATAAAGTTAAAAGTTGCTCAAGCTCTGGACCTAGAGGCGATGCGTATGAGAAAGAGAGTGCAAGAAGGTGCTATCTTAGGAAGCAAGAATCGATGAAGAAGGAATACTTGAGTCAACTCCGGACTTTTGTGTTCCTAACAACCACGATTTAAAGTATAATATCATGATGGAGGCGCTGACACACACCATTTGCAATCCATCACGGGAGTACCAAAATGTATCATGATATTAAATCATACATTTTGGTGGAGCAATATGAAGAGAGAGATAGCGTTGTTTATCTCAAGGTGTCTAACTTGTCGGTGAGTTAAGCGGAGCATCAAGTACCAAAAGGTCCATTGCAACCACTTGAAATTCCAGAATGGAAGTGGGAGCACATTACCATGGATTTCATTCTGGGTCTTCCTAAGGTTTCTCAAGGCGTTGATGCGATTTGGGTCATTGTTGATAGATTGACCAAGTCCGCTCATTTTTACCGACATCTAGAAACTTATACACTTGAATGTCTTGCTCGTATGTACATAAGCGAGATTGTAAGGCGCATGGTATGCCCGGTATCCATAGTTTCGATCGAGACCCAAGATTCACTTCACGATTTTGGGTTAGCTTGCAAAAAGCTATGGGCACAGACTTACGATTTAGCTCGGCATATCATCCTCGAGACGGACGGAGACAAATCGGAGAGGACTATTTAAACTCTTGAAGATCTATTAAGACTCTGTGTCCTTGATTTCAAGGGAGTTGGGACAAGTTCTTACCATTGGTGGAGTTTTCCTACAACAACAGCGGTTATCAAGCAAGTATTGGCATGGCTCCATTCGAGCGTTGTATAGAAGAAAGTGTCATTCTTGATTATCTTTGGGATGAGGTGGGTGAAAGCAACGTTGTTGGGGCCGGAGTTGAATACGTATGACTACGGAAAAAGATTCAAACGATCCGACAACGTATAAAAACCTCACAAAATCAACAAAAAGAGTTATCTTGATCTTCATCAAAAGGGCGGGAATTCGATATAGGAGATCATGTGTTGTTATGAGTTGCTCCATGGAAAGGAGTTACAAGATTTGGAAAGAGAGGAAAACTTAATCCTCGATTCATCGGTCCATTTTAATCCTCGATCGAGTAGGGCTCGTGGCCTATAGACTAAGCTTTCTGCTTAAATATGTCTCGTGTTCATAACGTTTTCACATATCCATGTTACGTAAATATGTGAAAGACCGAACCATATTATTGAGTTAGAAGCCGGACGAAATAGCGGAAGATTTGACGTATGAAGAGGTTCTGTTCAAATTTTGGATAAGAAGGAACATATTCTACGCTCCAAGGTTATACCTCAAGTCAAAGTTTTGTGGAGGAACCACGATGTTGAGGAAATGACTTGGGAGTTAGAATCTAAAATGAAATCAAGGTATCCTTACCTCTTCGACATACCAGGTACGTACCTTAATTTCGAGGGCGAAATTTCATAAAAAGGGGAGGTTGTAAGACCCGGCTTTTATAAATAAAGATGAATTTTCTATAAATATTATTTTGAATATTATGGAATAAATTTGATATAATGTTATAGTTGTGGGTAATATTTATAAATTTTGCAAAGTAAACAAGTTGTTATAAAATATTCGTTTGGTTGGGGGAATATTCTTTTTTGTCGGGGAATATTCGATCGACGACTACTCAATCATTAGTGGACCCTATTAACGGAAGTATTGTCGTAGTTAGAAAAGCGACAAAATTATCTTTCTATAAAAATAACTACGGAGGTGTTACCGTTAAAGCTGTTGAACTAAAATTGGTAAAAAGTACGATGAATGGGCGTGGTTGCATAGTAGCACTACGGTATTGATTATTGATGCTTACGTGAGAAGTCACTTAGCTATACTCAATTATTGCTCACGATAATTCTTTGCATCATATCTCTTATATTATTGATTCAATTATTGTCACAGTATCATCTGTATAATATGTTATATTATTAATTGAGATGACAAGTTATAAATGATTAATAATTGTTGAAAGATTAAAAATGTGTTGATTAAAATTAAAATGATTTGTGGTAATATTTATTCAATCCTTGATGTATATAAAGAGTCTATTATGAGACGTTTGTGGTAAGTTTGATTATTTTATGGGGGGGCCATATGTCATCATCTAAGAGTCTCTTCGTCAATAGTAATTACCTTTGTGAATAGTAATTACCTTCGTCAATAGTATTTACCTTCGTCAATAGTAATTACCTTCTTCAATAGTAATTACCTTCGTCAATAGTATTTACCTTCTTTAATAGTAATTACCTTCGTCAATAGTAATTACCTTCTTCAATAGTAATTACCTTCGTCAATAGTAATTACCTTCGTCAATAGTAATTTCCCCTTCGCAAATAGTAGTTGTCCCTTCAATATTACCAAGAGTTAAGCGCCTCTTTGATTGTTCCAAGGGTTAATTACCCCTTCGTAAATAGTAGTTGTCTCTTCAATATTACCAAGAGTCATTTTGACCCTTCGTTAAGACCAAGAGCCACCCTCAGTTTTTCTATAAATAGAAAGCTCATTCCTTCATTATTTCTTACGAATTCTTTGAAAACTCAGAGAGAAATTATAGAGAAAGAAGAAAAGTATTCGCTACTACACTTTTCCAATATTCAGTTCTTCTAAGGTAGGGAATATTATTTGTTGTACTCGTAAGTGATATTAATCTTTTGTATTCATGAAGAGAACTTGATTATTCCATTCCTTATTATTACATTGGAATAACTGTATCTGCGGACTACCCTATACTTGGTGACATTCTTCTATTATTCATCTTTATTATTACATTTGGAACATCCTGTCTATGTGTTTTACACCGGACTGGTTCCGTCTTTATTATTATACATTGGAACATCACATGCGTGTGTTTTACAGGACACGGTTCCATTTTATCATTCTGTTGGAATATCCTATCATGTGTTTTACACGGATCCGGTTCCATCTTTATTATTACGTTAGAACATCACTTGCGGTGAATTGAATTTCACGACTGGTTCCGTTATTTATTATTCATTGGAATAACTTTGCACTGAAATTCTATCGCATGCATGGTGATTTCTTTTGTTATTCCATTCTTTATTATACTCGGTTGGTTAAAACTTTGACTTCTATACTCCATGAAATTAGTAGAATATCCTTGATATTTGCGTTTCATCCGAGATCTTTTCATGGAAATATTCTTACGATCATTCTTGAATTTTACTCTACAAAAGCAGTATCTTGTTGAGAATTTGGGCGTTATTAGTTCTCGGATAAATTAATTCTTGAACTTGTTTTATTGAATTCTTATATCATTGTCATCATCCTCATGTTTATATTATGTTGAAAGTCATACGTGGCCTTGTAGTGCATGGATGGACTTGGTATGATTATGACCGAGGATTATTCGAGTGTAATCATGGTAGTAATGTTACAAATGATGTGGTAAAAGTCCTCATTGGCCCGTAGTGCATTGATGGACGATTGTTGGCATGATCATGACCATTGATTAATACGAATATCCTTGGTCTTTTGTACATGGATAATTTGTGGTTGTGACCCGTAGTGCATTGATGAGCGATTCTTTGGCATGATCATGACCATTAATGAATACACAACTATTCTTGGTAGTAGTGCATGAATAATTGTGGTCGTGATACTAAAGAATATCCTTGGCAGTAAAGTGCGGGGTGATTCGATGATGTGGAATATTTATTAAAGTCGAGTCTCGGCTATAATGATGATGAAAAACCTTTTAAATCATAAAAGATAGTAGATTTTATTCTCTACTTGACTCTTTTAATGGATTGCATGTTCATTGCAGTTAAACTTGATGTCTATTGTATTTTATCGGTTTAACATTGTTGAAGACTAATGATAATTTATTACGCATTATCTTAGTCATAATATTTTCTCTTGAGCTAGTTGAGCTCACCCTTTCTTTCACCGTTCTCTTCGTGAAATGAGAATATATTTGGGGACGAGTCGGGGAGCGGAGTAATGGTCCGGAGGATAGCATTAGTAGTCCTCACTATTATTCGTGAAATAGTATGATAATAATTGTAATGAGGACTCCTTTTGAGTTTGTATGATTTCTAGTAGACAATATTTGTATTCAAACTCGATTTTATCGATCGTATTGTACCACGCAGCTTATATTAGTAAGTTGTATTTAAATTACGTACCATGTATATCGACTACCCAAGATGGGTGATGTATACCTAATTTTGGGGGCGTCACAAAGTCAATTGGTTTGGATAGCTTTTTAACACATGATAATAGTCTAGTCGAATCAAAGGCTTAGACAACTTTTATAATGCATTTAAGAATGATAAGTCCAATGCTTTGCAACATCAATAAGGTATACAAACGATTTTGAATAGAAATAGATATTTGCTCGATATAAATATGGTTGATATGACAACAATTGAATTATACAATATGTATCTGATGTAAGAATTAAGGAACTTGCCTCGTTAAATCAACTATGTTTACCTTTGACTCCTTGTCACGTATACTGCCTATAATATAATAATGTAGCCGTACAAATTAGTGATTGTCAAAAACTGTCTAACTTTAGCTATTAATCACATAGCATCCTAGTTTAAGGCACTAGTCACTCATACAGTACATAAAGTTGAAAATAATAATAATAAAAAAAAAATTACTACATTTAACGTCAGAAACTCAGGCACTTTGAGCCAAGGAAAAAAATCTATAATATATTTATGTCTAAGTTTGCTTTAAGACTGGAAAAGAAAAGGTAGATGTACTAACGTCTAAACCTAAAGCAAGACCGAAACAGCAGTTTGTACATGAATGCAAAAACATATAGAAGTTGATCCAACTTTTAAAAGTTAACATTAAAATGAACTCCACGGGTACGCAAACTCTAACCACTTCAAGAGGTTTAGAAGCCGACAAAAGCTTTAGACTTTTAAGTTTATTGTGCTTCTAACAAAAGTTATAGTTGTTTGGATCACAGCCCTTTAACTTAATATAGTTGGTAACCATTTACTAGGTCACAAACATGCTCCATGCAACACGTATCATTTGAATCAAGGGAAAGTAATACATTTATCCTTGATCAAGTAACCCCATATTATTCAATACTGGTTTGACTAAGCACTATGCCTCACATTTTACTATCCAAGAATACATAGCAGGTAAGGTTGAAAGATTTTATTTATTTATTATTTTTTTTATTTATTTATTCCCATGCATAGCAGCTCACCAAATTATTGAATATGTACATCAATTTTCTTTCACAACTAGCAGCCATGTTAGCCTTAAAAATAACAGCCACAAAGTAGCATCCTTATCGCACAAAAAAAAAATTAACACATAGCCTTAACGGCTTTAAATGCGTATTCTGTTCAAATCATTCCAAACTAAAAAAGTGAAAATGGAAAGTATATGTTTCATTATTTGGTCAAATAACTAGTACATAGTTTGTTAGAGCTGAAATTTCTTTATCACCCATTTAATAGATACACACGCAGCTCCTTCTTTCTTATCCTAAACATGCTTTGTGTTTTGTGGTTTTTTTTTTTACGTAGAACAAAAATTATGTACTCTTTCAAAAATTAATTTATCTAGTTTAAAGGCATATTACAAAAAACTAATGCCTTATTAATTTAGCATACTAACTCTTACAAGCAACACATAATATCCACATTACTCTTAAAAGAAAAACAAGTGTCTACTTGAAATTAAATGGAAAGTAATTTTATTTAACTATTTTATTTTTATACCTTAGCTTTGAAAAATTAGAAATGGGTTGCCACGATGAAGAGCTACTACTGCTACTCCTTCTCTCCTGTTTCCGAACACTCACACCTTCTCTATATTGGTTCTTGCTTTTTTAAAAAAAAAACTAGAGCAAGGGGGTTTATATATACTAAAAGGGGTGCATAAATTAATTAAAAGTCTCCTTGACCATCTCCCTACAAGAACTTTATAGCGGCCCTCAGTGGTCTATGACATCCCATCACCCATGTCCCATTGTATTGTCAAAAAATTTACACACAATGCTCCCCTTTTTTTTCTTGGATCCATTGGTCCCAAAATGATAGTCTCAATTATGTGTAATACCCCATGATAGAACTCATTCTGTTAGAATTGGGTCATTTATTTACAAGGCTAATTGGCTTTCAAATCAACATAGTTGCTACCATTGCACTTGCTGCCGAAAAATGGGTGGAAAATTTCCATAAGGCTGCCGAAAAATTAAAATAAAATGGGTGGATAAAAATCACATGGCTACCGAAATGGGTGGATAAATAATTCACATGGCTAGGTTCTATTTCCCTTGGGCTTACACACATATTAATAGCATTAAGCTTGGACTCTATTTGGCTAGCCACACACACCCCAACCGAAATTACAAGTAACATAATAGTTTGGCTAGAAAACTCATTAAGTCTGCCTACTAAATCAATTTAGGCCTACCACCTTATCCTACTAGATTTATTATTTGGATTATAAACATGTAGATACTTAATTATTATGGCAGCAAATTAATTAATTTAATTTACCCAAATAACACTAAATTATACACCACCTTAATAATTATTAATAAGTTGGGTTATTTCACATAATTTAAGTTACTCACTTAAATAATAATAAAAATGATTTAGTCTTTCCAAACAAGCTTTCAAACCAATTCAAGGATTTATCAATACTCTGATATAATTAAATAAATTAATTATATACCACCTCTCTTATTAACGTATTTTACTTAGTAATGCATTCCTTCTTTAATTTATTCCTCACTAATTCCATCATTGTGTCACACAAGACATTTCATAAGTTTATCATAATTCTCCACATCTTATTAATTATTATAATTTCAATTTAATTCAATTGAGTTACTCACCTCATGCCATGAAAGCATTTATAAAATAAATAATCACAGGCTCTATTTATATTAATATTAATATTAAATCATAAAATTTACGGTTATTACATCCTCCCCCCCCTTATAAAAATTCCGTCCTCGGAATTGATACAAGGTTACACAAAAAGATGGGGATAGTCTCTCCTCATCCTATCTTCTAATTCCCATGTGGCCTCCTCGATATCGTGGTTTCGCCAAACTACTTTTACAGAAGATATAACTTTGTTTCTTAGCATTTTCTCTTTCTTATCTAATATCTGGACAGGAATTTCTTCATATGGCAGATTCTTCTCTACTTGAATGGGCTCATAGGAAATCACGTGCTTATAGTCAGACTTGTACAGACGTAATACGGAAATGTAAAACACGTTGTGGATGTGTTCCAGTTCAGGTGGCAAGGCAACTTTGTATGCCACTTCGCCCACTCGCTTCAATATCTCGAATGGTCCTATGAACCTCGGACTTAATTTTCCTTTCTTTTCGAATCTGATCTTTCCCTTCCAAGGAGACACCTTCAAAAACACAAAACTACCGACTTCAAAGTCTCGATTCTGACGATGCAAATCAACATACTTCTTTTAGCGATCTTGAGCTGCTACCAATCTGCCCCTTATTGTTGTTACCACGTCGTCCATTTGCTGAACTAATTCTGGGCCCAAAAGTCGTCGTTCTCCGACTTCGTCCCAACATAATGGTGTTCTACACTTCCTCCCGTAAAGAGCTTCATATGGGGGCATACCGATACTCGCATGATAGCTATTATTGTAAGGGAATTCTACCAGTGGTAAATGGTCGTCCCAATTCCCCTTGAAGTCCATCACGCAAGCTCTAAGCATGTCCTCCAACGTTTGTATGGTTCGTTCACTCTGCCCATCAGTTTGAGGGTGATAAGCAGTACTTAATCTCAATTGAGTTCCCATTCGTTCCTACAAACTTTTCCAGAACTTTGACGTGAAATGCGGATCTCAATCGGAGACAATCTCCGGTTGACAGTCTAAATATTACGTGACTTGTGCATATTGTTTCGAACGATCATATCTCGCATGAGCAACAAGCAACGGTAATATTCTTGAGTAGTCTATATAAACTGAGTTCCTTAATAAATAAAAGTAAGAAAAATGCATACTGATATCATTAAAGCATACAAGTTACAAAATTGTTTTTCTTCCTGATTATTGTTGATTATGCTAAGAAGGTGCTTCAGCTAAGGCGGTCTTATAGAAAATATTCTGGTAACATTCTTCTTGTATATCATTTCATACTAGAGCCTTGCATTGGTAAGTGATATATTGCTTGATTATTAGACCTCTACCGTGTGACGCCCCTAAAATTAGGTATACATCACCCATCTTGAGTCGCCAGATACATGGTACAGAATTCAAATACAATTGTCATTTACAATACGACAAAACATAAACTGTGAGTTTGAATACAAATATTGTCTACTAGAGATTATACAAACTCAAAAAGAGTCCTCATTACAATTATTATCACACTATTTCACAGAATAGTGAGGACTACTAATGCACCATCTAGGACCATCCAGCTACGTTCTCATTTCTTGAAGAGAACAGTGAAAGAAAGGGTGAGCTCAACTTGCCCAGTAAGAAATATTATGACTAAGATAATGCAGAATAATTTATCGTTAGCCTTCAACAGTGTTAAACTGATAAAATATAACAACTATCAAGTTTAACTGCAGCGGAATAAGCAATCCATTAGAAGAGTCAAGTAGGGAATACAATCTACTATCTTCTATGATTTAAAAGGTTTTTCATCACTTTTATCATTGGGACTCAAATTTTAATAAATAATCCACATCATCGAATCACCCCGCACTCTGACCAAAGATATTCTTCAAGATTATCACGACCACGAATTATCCATGCACTACTACTTAAAGATAATCATATTTTCATCAACGGTCCTGATCATGCCATAAAATAATTCTTCTTTACACTACGGCCAAAAAGAATCCATAGCCATAATCATACCAAAAACTGTCAATCAATGCACTACGGGCCAATGAGGACTTTTTTCACATCATTTGTAACATTACGGTTATGATTATACCGAATAATCCCTGGTCATAACCATACCAAGTCCATCAATGCACTACAGGCCACAGATGACTTTCAACTTAATATAAGCATGAGGATGATGACAATGATATAAGAATTCAATAAAACAAGTTCAAGAATTAATTTATCCAGGAACTGATAACGTTCAAATTGTCAACATGATCTTCGCTTGTGTAGAGTAAAATTCAAGAATGCTCGAGAAGAATATTTCCATGAAAAGATTTGGATGAAGCGCAAATATAAAAGATATTCCACTAATTTCATGGGTATAGAAGTCAAAGTTTTAACCAACTGAGTATAATAAAGAATAGAATAACAAAAGAAAAGACCATGCATGTGATAGACTGCACAGGCAGGTTATTCCAATAGAATAATAAAGGATGGAACCGGTCCAGTAAACGCAGAGACGAGGATATTAAATTCCGACGAGAATAATAAATAATGGAACCGGTCCGGCGTAAAACGCATGCATGAGGATATTCAATGAATAATAAATAATGGAACCCAGTAGGCGGCGTAAATGCAGACGAGGATATTCCGAAGCGAATAATAAATAATGGAACCGAGTCCAACAGCGTAAGCGCATGCATGTGATATTAAACGAGAATAATAAAGAACGGAATATTAGAAGAATGTCACCATGTATAGGGTAGCCCGCGTATACAGGTTATTCCAACAGAATAATAAATAGTGGAATAACAGAAGTTCTCTTTATGAGTACAACAAATAACATCCCTTACCGTAAAAGAAACTGAATATAAGTGTAGGGAAGTAGCAGAATACTTTTCTATAGGTTCTCTTGAATTCTCTCTCTAGAGTTTTAGTGAATTCTTAAGAAATAATGAAGGAATGAGCTTCTATTTATAGGAAAATGGAATGAATAGTAACTAATTCATGAACGGTCTAGATTGATTTACTATTAAACGGACGATCCATATTGGTTTACTATTAAAACTTAAAACAACGGTCCATACTGATTTACTATTAAAACTTTAAACCAGTGATCCATATTCATTTATTATTATAACTTCCACCAGCGGTCCATATTGATTTACTATTATGTCTTCAACCAATGGTCTGAAAAATTAGCACATCTCCTCATGGAATAATATTGTACCCAAAAATGATTTTGAATAGAAAATAAATATATCGGGTGAATGGTGAATAGTAACTTCGTGAATAGTAATAGTCGTGAATAGTAATCATGAATAGTAATTTATGAATAGTAACTTGTGAATAGTAACTCATGAATAGTACTACGACACCTAAAAGTGTCCCGAATATTCGATTGAACAATATATCATATTATACGAGATGATCTTGTAACAATAATTGAATCAATAATATGAGAGATATGATGCGAAGAATTATCGTAGCAATAATTTAGTATAAGTGAGTGACTTCTCACGTAAGCATCAATAATCAATACCGTGTGCTACTGTACAACTACGCGTATTACTATACTTTTACTACCGGGTAGTTCAACAGTTTTAATGGTAACACCTCTGCCGTTATTTTCATAAAGTATTTTTGTTGTTTTCTCTATCCGACAATAATTCGGTTGTGGGGTCCACTAATGATTGTACCGTCATACAGATATTCCCTGACAAAAAGAATATTCCCCGACCAATAGAATATTATATAACCACTTGCTTACTTTGCAAAATTTGTAAATATTACCCACAACTATAACATTACATCAAATAAACACCATAATATTAAAAAAATATTTCGAGAAAATTAAATCTTTATTCATAAAATCTGGGGTCTCACAATCTCCCCTCCTTATGAAATTTCGCCCTCGAAATTTACGTACATACCTGGTATGTCGAACAGGTGAGGATACCTTGACTTCACTTCAAATTCTAACTCTTGAGGTATAACCTTTGAGCGTCGAATACGATCCTTCTTATCCAAGATGTTAACACGTATCTCCTCATACGTTAAATCTTCTGCTATCTCGTCCGATTCTAAATTAATAATGTGGTTTGGGTCATCCACATATTTACGTAACATTGATACGTTAAAAACGTTATGAACACATGACATACTTGGCGGTAAAACGAGTCTATAAGCCACAGTTCCTACTTGATCGAGGATTTAAAATGGGTCAATTAAATCAAGGGTTGAGATTTCCTTTCTTCGTCGATTCTTGCTTCTAGAATAACGCCCTCTTAAACCTTCTTCTTCATATTCATCAGCTCTGAGTATGTAGCTTGAGCGGCTTTAACTTTATCGATTAAAGTCGATTCTAATCGTATATTTGTTATTTTTGCATGGGTTCATATATTCGCACTTGTAACCACATACGATCTTCTACTCAATGCGTCAGCTACCACGTTCGCTTTTCCACGATGGTATTGAAAGATATGATCGTAATCTTCAAAAGCTCGAGCCAACGTATTTGGCGCATGTTACGTTCTCTTTAGTTGAATAAATGTTTAAGGGTTTTTACAAATGGGTTTTGTACTAGGGTCAATACAAAATTCGATTTCACGCTCTAGGGGTAGGCTAAGAAGTCTTCAAGAATACGTCAGGAAATTTATTAACAATAGAAATATCATTCCAAACTGTGACTCTCATCCAAGACTTGGATAACACGTCATATTGATACCTATCAACTTGTCATCGTCATTCACGACGTTGCCTACAGAAAGTCTGGCTTCGGTGCATTCTACAAGAAAGTCAACAACGAAAGATTGGGGCTCTTTATTTATGGCTTGATATGACAATGATTGACTTTAGTGGTTTGGTTACTTTGAATTCGCATAACAGGTTGGTTAGGAGTATGAAAGCTAACAACCTTACGAAAAACATGATGAGTAGTTAACCAATCGTTTCCAAAAAATCACATCAAAGGCAAGTATTTTCAAAGAGATAAGATCGACAGGTAACGTAAAAGTGTTGATTTGAACAAGATTTATAAATAGTGGAGGTAACGAAGGTTTCTCCCAACTGAGTTTGAACAAATATATCAAAGTCTAACTTCTCCGGAGTTAACTTCAAACATTGAACACAACTAGGTGCAATAAAAGAGTGAGTAGAACCGGTATCTAATATGGTATAGACTTAGCAAGAGTTTATCATTAACTTACCCGTAATAACTTCGTTCGGGTTCCTCGATAAACACTCTCACTTAAACTACTGGATTTAACTTTGCTATAGGGTACATTCCACCCTTAAGTGCTTCGTCTCATTCTTGATCCATGATTTGAATCATTATTCTCCGATCCATATCGAATTGGGGTTGACCGCTATGCACAGGGTAATTCCGAATTCGATATTGTATTCTACCAATTGCTGTCCAAAAAGCAAAATCTATTTCATCTATTTTGGATTTATTGGATCGAACGTCTTTTTCTATAATATCAACGCGTCGTGCGGCTTTTACCCATGCATCCTCTATTCTCATTCGTTTAGTTATTTCTTCTTTCATCAGAACTTTGATCATAGCATTATTAGATTCTAGCTCTAATATCTTATACTCTGACAAAGAGTGCTTCTGTTCAAGTATCGCACATCGGGTAACATAATTTTGAATTGTTACATCTCTTTGCTCCACGACGCTTTGTCGTTCTTCAAATTTTCTTCTTCTAACTCATGAATACGATTTTGCAATTCTACATTTTGATCATAAAGTTCTTCTAATAAATTCTCCTCAGGTTCCTCTTCTTCCTCTTCTTCCTCACTCTCACCGCTACCTCTGCAACTAGCCTCGGGTGCAACTATTAGTTCTTCACGCACCACGTAGATATCTCTAATTTCTTCTTCGTCTGACATCACATTAACCTGGTTAGTGATTAAAGGTGTCTCAACGGTCTCATGTGCTTCATTTTTTATCTCAACATTTTCGGATGCCATTTTCAGATACTGCCACAAAATAAAGGTTAATTGACATGTAACATATTATCCCTATATTCTGACCGACCAATTAAATACCAAATAAACTTAGGTAGGTCACACTAGAGAAGGAATTCCCCGTCACTCCCCTCCTAGTTCTATACTCACATCCTAGCCAGGGATTATATCCCTAAGCTCTGATACCAACTGTGACGCCCCCAAAATTAGGTATACATCACCCATCTTGAGTCGCCAGATACATGGTACAGAATTTAAATATAACTTAATAATACAAACCGTGTACAATACGAAAAAACATAAAGCGTGAGTTTGAATACAAATATTGTCTACTAGAGATTATACAAACTCAAAAGGAGTCCTCATTACAATTATTATCACACTATTTCACGTAATAGTGAGGACTACTAATGCACCATCTAGGACCATCTCTCTCGTTCCCGACTAGTCCCATTACGTTCTCATTTCTGAAGAGAAACGGTGAAAGAAAGGGTGAGCTCAACTAGCCCAAGAAGAAATATTATGACTAAGATAATGCAGAATAATTTATCGTTAGCCTTCAACAGTGTTAAATTGATAAAATATAATAACTATCAAGTTTAACTGCAATGGAACAAGCAATCCATTAGAAGAGTCAAGTAGGGAATAAAATCTACTATCTTCTATGATTTAAAAGGTTTTTCATCACTTTTATCGCTGGGACTCAGCTTAATAAATAATCCACATCATCGAATCACCCCTGCACTACGGCCAAGGATATTCTTTAGTATCACGACCACGAATTATCCATGCACTACGGCTAAAGATAATCATGTTTTCATCAACGGTCCTGATCATGCCATAAAACAATGCATCTTTGCACTACGGCCAAAGAGAATCCATAGCAATAATCATACCAAAAACTGTCCATCAATGCACTACGGGCCAAGGAGGACTTTTTCCACATCATTTGTAATATTACGGTTATGATTATACCGAATAATCCCTGGTCATAACCATACCAAGTCCATCTATGCACTACAGGCCACAAATGACTTTCAACATAATATAAGCATGAGGATGATGACAATGATATAAGAATTCAATAAAACAAGTTCAAGAATTAATTTATCCAGGAACTGATAACGTTCAAATTGTCAACATGATACTGCTTTGTAGAGTAAAATTCAAGAATGCTCAGAAGAATATTTCCATGAAAAGATACTGGATGAAGCACAAATATCAAAGATATTCCACTAATTTCATGGGTGTAGAAGTCAAAGTTTTAACCAACTGAGTATAATAAAGAATAGAATAACAAAAGAAAAGACCATGCATGTAATAGACCGCACAGGCAGGTTATTCCAATAGAATAATAAAGGATGGAACCAGGTCCGGCGTAAACGCAGAGACAGGATATTCCGACAGAATAGTAAATAATGGAACCGGTCCCACAGATAACGCACGAGACATGGATATTAAACGATGAATAATAAATAATGGAACCGGTCGGCGTAAGCGCAGAGCAGGATATTAAATGAGAATAATAAATAATGGAACCCAGTCGGCGTAAGCGCCTTGCAGACGGGATATTCGCGAGAATAATAAAGAACGGAATATTAGAATAATGTCACCATGTATAGGGTAGCTCAGCGTATCTGAGTTATTCCAATAGAATAATAAATAGTGGAATAATGAAGTTCTCTTTATGAGAGTACAACAAATAACATCCCTTACCGTAGTAAAAGAAACTGAATATAAGTGTAGGGAAGTAGCAGAATACTTTTCTATAGGTTCTCTTGTAATTCTCTCTCTAGAGTTTCAGTGAATTCGTAAGAAATAATGAAGGAATGAGCTTCTATTTATAGGAAAATGGAATGAATAGTAACTAATTCATGAACGGTCCAAATTGATTTACTATTAAACAGATGGTCCATATTGGTTTACTATTAAAACTTAAAACAACGGTCCATATTGATTTACTATTAAAACTTTAAACCAGCGATCCATATTGATTTACTATTATAACTTCCACCAGCGGTCCATATTGATTTACTATTATATCTTCAACCAACGGTCTGAAAAATTAGCACATCTCCTCATGGAATAATTTTTTACCCAAAAATTATTTAGACCGAAAAGAAATATATCTTACGGGTGAATAGTAACTCATGAATAGTAACTCGTGAATAGTAACTCATGAATAGTAACTCATGAATAGTAACTCATGAATAGTAACTTATGAATAGTAACTCATGAATAGTACTCTGACACGAAAAGTGTCCCGAATACCGATTGAACAATATATCATATTATACGAGATGATCTTCGTAACAATAATTGAATCAATAATATGAGAGATATGATGCGACAAATTATTGTAGCAATAATTTAGTATAAGCGAGTGACTTCTCACGTAAGCATCAATAATCAATATCTTGTGTGCTATCGTGCAACTACTGGCAGTATTCATTTGTACTTTTACTACTAGGGTAGTTCAACAGCTTTTTTTAAAGATAACACCTCCGTAGATTATTTTCATAAAGTATTTTTGTCGTTTTCTCTATCGAAATAATAATTACATTGTGGGGTCCACCAATGATTGTATCATCGTACGGATATTCCCCGACAATAAGAATATTCCCCGACCAATCGAATATTATACAACCACTTGCTTACTTTGCAAAATTTGTAAATATTACCCATAACTATAACATTACATCAAATCAACACCATAATATTAAAAAATTATTTCGAGAAAATTAAATCTTTATTCATAAAATCTGGGGTCTCACATACTGTGTATCTTATATTTTCTTACACAAATCAATATTCTCTAAATTGTAATCCGGTTTGGGTTACTGCATCATTGCAATCAAGTTTGAAGAAAACATAGGTGCTTAAGAGTGCATAGGTGCACGAGGAACAAAGGTGTTCAAATTGGCGAAACTTGTATTGTAATTGGAAAAGTTTAATAAAAGTGAGTCTCCAATACTATTTGGTACTGGACGTGGATTAGGCTACTATTCTAGAGGGTAGTAGTTGATCCACGTAAAAATTCTGATGTTTTATGTGATTACATGTTTTGTCATATTATTCTGCTAACTATCCAGCAGCCTGCATTCTATATCCATTCATATCACTTAACTATTCAGTAAATTTGTTTCTCATAATCAACTTTAGAAAAAGTTAAGTTCGAAATTGTAATTTTGAAAAGTGATACGTTAACTCAATATCCTGGTTTCATTTCTAAAGTACAAAGATATAGAATTCAACCTGCTGCATTGAATATCCAAAGGAATTTTTAGCTAAATAAAAGTTGGACATAGTTTGTGTCTACACATATTCAACTCCCCCCCCCCCCCTTCTAAGTGTACCTACTTAAATTTCAGTCGTGTATTCGGAAGGCCCTCTCTTTCCTAAGAACAACCTAGTTGTCAATACTGCGAGTCTATAATATTAATTGGGATTAATTGTTGGAAGATTGAAAATGTGTAAATAATTAATGAATAAAATGTGTTGATTAAGGATAAGTATAATAAGTAATGTGTGGTGAATATTTGTTCAATTTATATTATAAATAGAGGGGTGTAGTATGAAGCGTTTGTTGTAGGTTTGACTTATTATTCCATGGACCCACCATTTTTTCTAGGAGGTCCTCCATAATTGTTTTATTATTATAATAATAGTAATAAAATAGAAAACTTTTTATATAAAATAGATATTTTTTTGATATATATAAAGTTATTTGTTTTATTAGAATATGTTATTATATATATATATATATATATATAAAGTCATCTGTTTTATTAAAATATTATATTATTAAAAAAAATCAGACGAACGTTTTCGACATCGGTGTGCTTAGCCGATGCGTTTGTCAAATGTGGTGTGCTAAACATTTTTTTATAAATAGACTGTTCAGTTGAGTAATGAAACTCATACCAAAAACACAAAATTCTTTTACTATAATATTGTGTGTATTTCTTTTGAGTATAAAGATATTCTGAGTATTGTAAATAGTCCAAGAAATACTCAAATTAATATCCTACAAATCAGATTATATCTAGCTGTGTACTAAGTTAAGAGATATCATTTTTTTTCATACTCCATATTATAGTATGACACTAATATTAGTCATACAACTGTATCATTAAATGATGAAAATTCCTGAAATGATTAAGAATATTCTTACTAGTTTATGTTTCATCTAATATCTTTAACCTGAATCTTCCTATTTGAAATTGGGAATGTTGCATTTTCTTAAATATTATATTCTATCAATAACTCTAAACGATATTTTTGGATATCTTATTAACAAGTTGAACTCTAGATAAATCACTAATACTTATTCTTTATATTATTATTTTGATTTTTTTTGTTCATTCCTTATATCATTGTTATCTGTATTAATTATCAAGATGAAGTTGTTGTAAATGTTGTTGGCTTGGGTGCAAAGACAAGATGATTGTTGAATGTCTTTTTCCTATGTGGCGAAGATACATTGTGAAAATTCTCTTTGGCCTATGTGCAAAGATGAATTGTGAATTGGCATGATCATGATCAGTGGTGTTATAATTGAATATCTTTGGCATGGGGCAAAGATAAATTGGTCGACATGATTATGATCAAGAACTGTTGAATAACATGATTATGAACAAGAGCTTGAATTGATATAATTATAATTTTTGGTGTTACAAAACAAGACAGGTGATGAAATTTCTCTTTGAGGAATTGTTTATTAGTATTACAGGGATATAATATAAATGTTGAATTTTTCAATTTGAGAAGATAATAGACATTATGATCTATTTGACTCCTCTAAAGCTACGATTTAGTAGTCTTGACACTCTATAGTTGTCTGGTTTACATTACGATTTCGCTCTATAACTGACTGGTTCACTCTACGATTGATCAGTCCACTCTACGATTGGTTGGTTCACTCTACGATTTCACTCTATGACTGACTGGTTCACTCTACGACTGAGCAGTCTACTCTAAGATTAGTTGGTTCTGTGATGCCACCAAATTCGGACCGCCACTTGGTCACTTGAATTCATTTCATCACGTGCTCGTGGTAATACAATAATATCTAGAATTACACATTCATAGCGGAAAATATAATTTAGAATAATATACAGTGATTTATTATAATTATTCCCCCAAGTCTCGCAACATACAGTACTTAATAGATTACATAATAATATCGAATACAGATTTATTACATAATCCTACTTAAGCTTAAACACAATGTGCAAACAGTCTTAATACAACATAATAGTCTTAAACATAAAGGAACAAGCTAGTCGGTAGCCTTGTCCTTGCCCTTGTCTTTCCCAGACACACTTCCATGTTCCGCCTTAACTGAAAGGTTTTAAATAAGCAAGAATGAGCACAAATTGCCCAACAAGTAATATACAACAAGGGTAAAGAGTTCAGAGTATCATCTCTAAGATAGTTCAGGGTTTCAGAATAATATCATGAATAATGAATATCAACAATTCTTAAATCAAATCCTTGGAATAAGGAATGATAATTCAATATAGTTCAACAGATATATATGAATTCAAAGGCTATCAACGTATCCAACTGGATAAATAATTTATACTGAGCAGACACTTATGACTATTGAACATCTACTAGAATTACCAATATTAAACTGATAACCCAAAAGATTCAAGTATGATAGATGATTAGTCTACAATACTCTAAGTTATGCATAACACCACAGTAATATTCACGCATGTGTTGGGGCTTCCAGCAATATACACTCCCCTTACCATAAGGGTAGTTCAAATCAGTTTTCAAGATTTTCGTACCACTCAATTGGTTTGGACAATTTTATAAACATGCATATATAGTCTAGCCAAATCAAATGGCATAGACACTTTCACAATATTAGAGAACAATACCAAGTTCATCATGAATAATAGTTTTCACAAGAGTTTAAACAAACTAGCTCAATTGAACGAGTACGTAAGATAACTTGCATTCAAAGAGATAAGGTTTAGACTTACTTACGATATTCGTTGAATAAAGTAATGCAAGGGTTTAGGATACTTGCCTCAAGTGTAGTTTACCAAAGTAACGATTAATACCCTCTTTCGGATCCTAACATAATATATTTACACGTATAGGATATTCATTAGTTTCATAAACTCACATAGGTAAGTTCAAACGTACACATAAACATCTAACTTAGTTGTAACTTCATACAACATCACCTACCCTATATTTTCATAGCACATATCAGACTATAAGACATCACAAATTCGAACAACGTATCATTGCTTTATATCATGTAAACATTCTTTTGGACTTAACATTTGAAAGTCATGATTAACATTCATCTCTATCACATAGCATGCTTCTTAACACATTACAATGCATATTGGTCATATATTACAAGTTAAAGTAATCATATAAGCATGCCTTAAACTTCAGATCAAAAATAGAAACTATTCTTGACTGCAGGATGGCGCAGTTGCACCCTGTCTATGCTTAGGGACGGTGCAGCTGCGCTGTCCCCTGGCCAGACCAGGGTTGAGCTACTGCTCTCTTGATTTCAGTCCCATCATACCACTACACTTATATTTTAACATACATACATGTTAGAGGTTCTCACATAAGCATATGACCATTCTTGAGTTCACCTTTATGACTTTCCATGGAATTAAAGCTTAAAAGGTCATACAACCACCACACTTTATAACTTTGGCCATATGTCTACGTAATGATGTCACACATTCTGTTAATAACATGCTCATAATGTTCGTATCATTATTCAAAGCTAGCATTTATATTGCTTTAAAAACATACATATACTCATGATTGGTTTACTAGTGTTATATCAAACACATAAGAGTTATGCTTAGAGACATAATAATGTAAACATGTTATTTTAGATTCTCAGAACTTAACTACTCATGCTAAATGCACATGGCTTGAAAACAAATCCAAGTTTGCTTTTGAAACTATTTTAAATTTGAACAATGCACTTAAACACATACAAGGCAACTATAACACTCTTATCATGTGTAACAATCCGGAATTTCAAATTGTGGTTTTAAATATTTATTGAATTATATAAATATTTATTTGAGGTGTTTATTGTTGAATAAATATTTTATTGATGTGATGGTTATTAGTAAATATTTATGAATTAAATTTAGTAGATAATATTCTAAATTAAATTAATTTATAATTTAGAGAGTTGTAATATAACATGAGATATTATATTGTTGTTTTAATAATTTAAAGTGGTATGTTAAATGATTAAATTATAATGAAATTATAAGTTTGTGATATTTGTTAAAGTGGAATATTTACTTAAAATATAGTGTGTAAATAATTTATTTGATTAATGTTGTATATGGAAATCCAAATAAATAATATGTGATTATAAATTCTAAACTAAATTGTTTATTAAAATAATTAAATTAGTTTTAAATTGATTTAACTCAAACAAGGCTTAAAACTTAAGCGTTATATTTTTAACTCAAACAAGCCTTATGGGTTTTGGATTTTTAATTTTTGAATTTTTAGATAATATAAATAAAACAAATAAATTAAATTAAATAATAAATATAATATATTTATAACTTAAGCATTATATTTTTAACTAATATTCTAATAATTAGACGTATTATGGTTTATCAGTTTAAGTGTGTGTTAGTTTTACGTGAATTGTTATTTGGCCTAAGAAGAAAAGCTGCAGAGAACTTGAGAGAGGATAGAGGGAGAGATTGAGTGTAACATTCCAGAATTTTAAATTGTAGTATTAAATATTTTTTGAATTATATAAGTATTTAATGGATATGTTTATTGTTGAATAAATAATTATTCAATTTGATTTGATGTGGTTTAGATAATTATTTGTTAAATAAATAATTAAAGAGTTAAGAAAATTAATTGTTATGAGATTTTATATACCAATTTAATTTAATTGTTAAGCTAGAGAGCTTATAATGATTAAATGAATTATAATATTTTAATTAGAATTTGTAATTAAAATAAAGTGTTAGTTGGTTAAATAATATTATAATTATAAAGGAAATTATAATTATGTGGTAATGATTTATGTGTTAAAGTAATTTAATAGATTAGTATTAGAATTTATTATTAAAATTTAATTAAATAGAAGTGTGACAAAGAACCTTGCTATAAAGGAGTTATTAAAATAAATTAAAGGAGTTTAAATTAGTTTTGGCCAAACAAGCCTTAATGTATATTAAGTCTTTAATCGAATAGTACTTTATCAAACAAGGTATAAGGATTAATCCATTTATTTTCATTAGGTTTACCAAACAAGGTGTAAGTGTTAATGGGTTATTTTTAGTTAACTAGTCAAACAAGCCTTATGACTTTTGATTTTTAAATAATCTATAACTGATGTCAGTTAAAAATCTTATACTTAATATCAATATTATTATTATTATTATACGTTTTATCTATTTGGTTAGTACGTGAATTAGAATAGAGTTAGGAGAAAGACTTAGAAGAAGAAAGAGGAGAAGAAGAAGAAGAATACAGAGAAAGGTTGAGAGAAAAGAAGGTTTTGATAAAGAGAAGAAGCTTGAGAATAGCCATCATCTTCTTCTAAATTAAGGTATCATCTTGCTCCTATTTTTCTAAAAGCTATGGTTATCTTCTTCTCCAAAAGTTCTCTATAAAATAATTGTAAAAGATGAATTGTTGGTGTATATAATTTTATATGATAATTGATTGTTATAAAATTGTTTTTCATAGGTTATGTATGGTTATAATCAATTAATTCATGTATGTATGTAATTTGTGAAGAAAACTATATTACAGAGTGTTTATATGAAAATATATGAATATGGCTTAGTTTAAAATAAAATTAAGGTTTGATTAGTTGTTATATATATATATATATATATATATATATTGACTATTGATTTTGAAAGTAGATGAATAAACATAAATATGATAGTTTGAATTAATGGTTTTGGTTGAAAAACAAAGTTACAGTGATAAGTTTCACTGAAAATGTCAAAAATAGAGTTTTTATCAAAAAAATAGTGAAATTGGGTGTTGTAAAGTTGATGTTTATGTTATTATATGAGTAAAAACATGTTAAGAGTATTGAAATTATGTTTACATGAAGTATTTGTATGTATTACATGTTAATTAGTTTGTTAGATTAGAGCTTGTAGGCCAATTTGGCTTTTTGTTATCTTTGTTGTTAGGCTTGTCGTAGAAATCACGGAGTTAAGCGTATAACGCTACCAACAATGAAGTAAGCCTTCATACATGCCATATTATACTACGCCGCAACCCCAATCGTTGGCTTTGTGTCTCATGCCAATAGCCACAATACCAATTTGGCATGTATATATCGAACCTTGACAAGGTAAATTGTGAAATACTTGTGCATGAAGTTAGCGAGAATGGTCTGACAGTTTTATTTATTTACACAAAGTCTGAAAACAAATGTTATGTGTTAATAATAGGACTGTTAAATTATGATTTCATTAGTACTAAACTAAGAATGAGCATGTTATCAAGGGATTAACTAGTATTATTATTAATGTAATTGTAACAACCCGATATTTTCTATATAATTAAATTATAAATTTTGCGTATAATTTTTTTTTAAAGATGAGGATTTGTACAAGATAAGGTGTATGTGTATTTTTGTGATAAATAAAATTATATTTATTACATGAATATTTATAAAAAATTTATTTTAAAGTTATTGATTATTATAAATTATATTCTTATAATAATTAATTTTATAGGAGAAATGTTTTTATTAATTATTTTCCATGAAAATATAATAATATATTATATAAATAATATATGAAATGATTATTAGAATTATTTTAATAATTATTTATTTTATTATATGAATTTTTGCAAGATTAATTAAGTTAATTATTTTAACTTAATTAATAATGTTATATATGAAGAATAAATCGATATGGAATTCAAACCCTAATTTTAGATTTTTATCAATGGATAAGAATAATAATATAATAATATTATATTTTAATTTTTCGATCTTTATAAATATGTATTATATGTTTGTGGACTGACAATGGTTGGTCAATTATGAGGTAAAATGTCAAATAAACCTTAGCGTTAATTTGTTTAACCCTATTTTTAAATTCAAACGGGAAAGTCAATAATGTTATATAACAGTGTTATGTGATATATGTGGTGTATTATAGAATTTAATATTAATTAAAGAAACCCTAATTAATATTTAGAAATCCTAATGTTTTTTTAGAAACCCTAATATTTAAATTATAAACCATAATTTTCAAAACCCTAATTTATAAATGGAAACCCTAATTTAAAACTCCATTATGAGTTCGGGAATGTTTTGTAATTGTATTATTATGATTAGGGATAAGTATTACGGAATTTAAAGTTAATTAGGAAAAACTCTAATTTTCAAAATCCTAATGTTTTTTTTAATAAACTCTTATTATTTTATTTTTCTAAATTATAAACCCTAATTTGATTAGGGTAAACCCTAATCGCTAAATTGGGAAGTGTAATGCTAATTAGTGTCTCTTAAACCTAATTAACAAAGAGTTAAGTAATTAAAAACCTAATTGATTAAGAAACCCTAATTTTAATTTTTAGAAACTAAAATTTTTATTTACTTTGTACAAACCCTAGTTGGAAAATCCTACAATTTGTGCTAAACCTTAGGATTAAACCCTAAGGGTTTGACAAGTTACAAGTTTGCCCTTAAATTCTTAAGCCAAAAGACAATTTTATCCCTCTTGCATAATTGAAGTTAACTTGCATTATTTGCCAACACTTTAGTTGGTTACCAACTCTTGACTTTCCTAGCAATTAAAATCTCAGTAAACAAGCCATATAACTCAGCAAATACATTGCACCAAACATCTATATAAAATTTAAGAGAGAGAAAAGCTACATTCTAGCTCATTTGTGCACAACCCTCATCCAAGACCCCCTCTCTCTAACCTACGAATTAATATAGTAGATCAGTCCCTAAAGCAAGCCCCACAAATTTCTCTAACAGATCATAAGCCCTGAATCAAGGACTTGATCAAGAAAGGTATAACTTAAAAACCAAAATCTGATTTTTAATCTTGTGTTAGATGTTACTTTTTTTGTGTTCTATATGTTGTATAGAGTCTAACTAAGTGATCTGGGTTGCTAGATGTTAGATCCATAACATCAAGAAGCTCGGATTTGATGATTGTAAAAATCTGGGAAATTTTTCAAATGAGTCTGACAACCAAATGTCAGACCCTTTAAATCTTTGGTTGTTATCTATTTTTGTTGTCTAAATGCTTCATCGTGTTGTATGCTGTGAGATGTGTGTTCTGAAACTTTTAGTAGGACCAGATCATGCACAGGTTGTAAGATAATCGTGGTCAAAGTCAGTTGACCGACCACAAAAACTAAAAATTTGGGCAGCCCAAATTTCCTAGGTGGTTCTGACAAGATTTTCAAAGCTTCTGATCTCGCCTATTTTTGATGTTTTGGCCCAGTTGTTGTTTTGTTGTTGTAGCTTGATATGCAGGCTACATATTAGAGTCTTAAGACAACCTAGATACGTAATGGGATCCAAGTTATGCAAGGTCAAACATGGGTTGACCGTCTGTTTATGAACATTTCTGGGTTTTCCAGAAATATTCAAGAACAGTTTCTGGAGACCACTTTGACTGGCTTTAATTTCTTTACTGTGTTGATGTTATATCTATATTATGTTATGTAATTGGTCTTTGACATGTATTCTACATGATGGAATCTTCATATTACACAGAGTAAGCCCACAATGATAGATTCAGAGCCTGCAAAATAAGTACCTTGGCTGTTGTTCATTTCTAGGTAACCCAGAAAATGAAGAACAGGCCTGACAACATTTTTAAAGCCCCAGATCTCACTTGTTTAATGTTGTTTGGTCATGTTTCTTGTTATAACATATAGTATTGACCTAGAACTACATGATCTGTTGTTAAGATGTTCCAGATGTTAGAGTTTATGCCCTAGAGGCCAATTATTTGATATAATTGATTAACGTTTTGATATTATATTTAATTTAATAAATAAATGATTTTATTATGGTTTTATTTACTACATAATATAATTGTTAACATAATAAAATTCCTTAGAATAGTGATACAAATTATATAGTTTCAAGTATGTGACTTGAACATGAGAGTATAATTACAATTAGTATCATTGTTCTTAAATGTCCCTAGTCGAGTATCATTGTTGATGGGACAACAATGATGCATTGAGACTAGTATATGGATTGACTGATGACCAAATCTCATTGGTCATAAATATATGAGATATTAAGTCAATGCATAGGTACATGTTGAGAACGCGATGTCTTTGGACGGACCCACCATGAGAATTCTATATGGAGCATTATGCGAAGTGTCATTAGCAATTCTCATAGTGACAATGATGTAATGGTCCTCTGACCTGAAATCGCTATATTACTACACGAGAATTTATGTACTTTGATATCATAAAATGTCGCCTTTAATAGGGTGGACTATAAAGGTGATTATTGGGTTCATCATGAATCGTGTGAGAAATATGAGTGATCTAGATGGAATTTAACCATTCTATATATTATGGGTGATATCCATAGGCCTCTTGGGTAGCAGTGATGCATTACTAGATGCCACTCAATGTTTATAATTTTATAATATGATTTTAAAATTATTGCCAATGTAATAATAACCTATAGGGTCACACACATAGAACGTAATCTAAAGGGGAATTAATTTAAATTTTAAGGATTTAAATATATTAATATGATTAATAGTATTTAAATCATGAATTTAAATTAAAAGGATAATTTGTATATATGTATATTAATTAAGTAAGACTTAATTAAGAGATATATATATAAATTCGGATTTTATGAAATTAGGTTTTGATTAATACCTTTTAACTACTATATGTATGATATATAGCAGCCACTTAGGAACACAATCAAAACTTACAAACCCTAGCCGCTCTTAGAGAGAGACTAGAGAAAAGTTCGAAAATCTTGTTCCTTTGGTGGCTAATCTACATGACTCCTTTTATTGCGAGAATCGTTCAACGATTTGCGTGCTTTTCGATGTGGATCTAGTAGAGACGTAATATGCAAGTGAGGAATGCGTTGGAGATTCAAAGCGTTTGAGAAAATTCAATAATCGGTATAATATCTAAACCCTTTGAATTAATTGTTTTTCGCATGGATCCTATTTTTAGGGTTTCAGAAATTGGTTTAAAATTTTAATTTCAGTTGTGCGTTTCTGTACCGAAACCCAACACCAAAAACGTCATAAGTTATGAATTATTGATAGTCAAACTAGTGCTCTTCGTGACTGACATGAGGTTCTGGGTTTGGCCCAAGAACATAATAGGCTATGCTTTCTGTCGCTAAAGGCCTATAGCGACAGTTGTATTAATTTTAATTAATTTAATTTCTGAAAATTAATTATTTTAAGTAAATAAATAGAAAAATTAGTTTTTAATTATTAAAAATACAAAATAAATTATTAAAAATTATTTTAAAATCCAAAAATTTATTTTTAATTATTTTGAAAATATTTCATAAATATTTAATATTTTTGGAATATTAAAATTATTTAATTTATTACATTATAATATTAAACAAA
The DNA here is from genome assembly GCA_020205615.1 of Panax quinquefolius. Classification (NCBI taxonomy): domain Eukaryota; kingdom Viridiplantae; phylum Streptophyta; class Magnoliopsida; order Apiales; family Araliaceae; genus Panax; species Panax quinquefolius. The sequence goes on from CM035169.1 coordinate 126,323,389, forward strand.
TTATTTAAAAATAATTTTAATACATGAAAAATCATTTAAAATTATATTATGGTATAAGAAAATAATTAAAGTTATTTTTGGTAACTTTTAATATTTTGTGATGAATTTAATTAATTAATTAATATTAATGGTAATTAAAGTTATTTAATAAATGTATTAAATAAATGATGAAAAATAGAATTAATGATTTAAAAATTATATAAAGGTAATAAAAATATTTTAAGTTATAAAATATAATTTTGATATTTTTTCATGAAAAATATTAATTATTTAATATTAATGCTATATTAGATTTATTTAATAATTATATTAGATAAATTAAGCTGAAAATGATTTTAATATTGGAAAAATCATTTTAAATGAAAATAAATAGTTTAAAAATATTTTAAGTTATAAAATATAATTTTCAATATTTAAAGGAAAATCTCATTAATTATTTACTATTAATGATGTTAAAGTTATTTAATAATTATACTAAATAAATTAGTTTAAAAATGATTTTAATATTATAAAAATCATTTTAAATGATAATAAATTGTTTAAAGATATTTTAAGTTATAAAAGATAACTTTTAATATTTAAAGGATAATTTCATTAATAATTTAATATTAATGATATTAATAATTAATGATATTAAGTTTATTTAATAATTATTTTAAATAAGTAGTTTAAAAATCGTTTTATCTATTTAAAAGGATATTAATGAATTAAAAATAATTTAAGTTATGATTAAGGACTTTTAATATTTTGGTAAATAATACATTAATACTTTAATAATAATGATAATTATTTAAAAATAATTTTAATTCTTTTAAAAATCATTTAAGGGTAATATTAATACTTTAAAAGTATTTTGAGTTATTATAATTAACTTAAATATTGTGGCAATGGTTTCATTAATAGTTTAATATTAATTAAATATTAATGATAATAGAATGGTTTAATGTTTAAATCATTTAATAATGATTTCGATGTTTGAAAATATATGATAAATGATAATAAATGTTTAAAAATTATTATAAGTCACGTAAGAATAATATGACTGTTACTTAAATAGTCTAAATAGATATTGAACTTCGATATAGAGTCTTAGACTCGATAAGTACCCGATAAAACCGTCGGTAGATCGACATATTTCAGAAATTGATCTGAACTTAGATAATTTGATTAGATATGTGTTTATTTGTGATTCAATGGTTGTGGAACATATGTGACAATGTGATTAGGTTATGTGCTGATTGCAATAAGCAGTGCTATGTGTTATAGTATGTTATTCTAATCAATTAAATGATCTTATTACTGATAGGTGTTATATAAAGATAGAACTAAGTTACTGAATCGTAGCGGTAAGATCGTCGCAAGTATCTTACCTTTGCATTTCCTTTATCTGATGGACATGAATAAGAAGTTTCAAAATTATATTATTATTATACTATATTATTAACCCTATTATGATATATTCTATATCCGATCATTGTTTATCAACATGTTAGTATATGGTAATTCAGATATATATTTTGTTCGTTAATTTCTATATATGGTTATACAAGTGTCCCCACTTGGATAATCATTGTATTTAATCACATGTTGATATATATATATATATATATATATATATATATATATATATATATATATATAAGTCGTCTAAGCTATTTGATCAACTAGACATAAATTTCGAAATGTCGTAGAATATGATAAAAACCTTTTTTGTATCCAATCAAATTGTTTTGGTTCGGATTCCAGACTAAGTATGAACATCCCGATCATGGGAAAATTTTTATGCGCCAAGGCGGACAAAGGATGAACGATAATATCGTTCTACCAATGTAGTATTGATCAATACAGGGTCCATGGGATGTACACCCTCGTGCCCATAAGTTATGACGGTTTGCAGATGAAGTTCTGCTAAACCTTAGCGAAAACTAAAAACAATGTTCATAATTTGTCGACTAATACCTATATATATAGTCAATACGTAGTTTCAAAAATTTGGGATAGAATTGTTATGTTGTTATTATCGTTTCAGTTTACTTCACAACTATAAATTCGTTGTAGAAGTGATGTACAAAAAAAACATTTATTTCTTTCAGCTAATTATATTCATAATTGTTATTACTTACTGGGCACCCAAATGCCCAACCTTGCTTAAAGTTAAATGTTTTCAGCTAGGCATGATCAACCCGAAGGTTCAGACAAGAACAAGTGAAAAGGAATGCAAACAGAACATGTTTAATGGTGTCTTTTGTAATAGTTAGACCATATATAAACAATGATATGTATTATATATCATGTAAAGAATTATAGTAAAGGTTGCGTAATTGGGATTAGACTCTGATAAATATAAATTAAGTTGGATTTTTATATTATTGTTATTATAATTAGTATTATTCCGCTCATAGAAATGGTATCGTGAAGCACCAAGTTTGGGTTTCAAGTACTAGAGTTTGGGAGCTTTATAGTAATTCGATTATGTAAATTGAAAATCAAACCTACATGTTGTATATACTTGTTTATATATATAAAATGTTGGTAAGGACTAATTATGTCATGATGACATATATATAGGGTATTGAGATTCAAGTTGTAAGGTTTAGCTTGTGCTCAAGGAAAGTTCTCTAACCCTAAAACTTCGTTGTGCAAGTTTAATTTCGTTGAGTACGTTATTGCTTTTAAATTCAATTACAATTTCGCAAGTTGCTAACTCTACACTTTTGTAGAGCTAGATTGTCTATTATTGAGTAAGTTCTTGTATCTAGTTGTTCATGATGATGCAAGTATTCTAAATCTTATATTTTTAATATTGAGCAAGTTTCTTTAATATATAACTTGTTATTTAGCACGCGAGTCGCTATATTCTAGTGTTGAACAACTTTATCGTTCAAATTACTATTCACTATGCATGTTTCGTATCCAATTTCTCAATAACCATGACTTAATATTGTTCAAGCAAATTATGTTATGATTATTCAATATTTATGCTATTAGATTATTCCTAAAGCATGATGTTAATTTACAAATATCGATTGGTTATGATTATTCCATAGCATCTGATTAGTTCTTTTTGTATTCAACTAATCCTTAGTTGATGACCGTTGAATTCTAAATTTTCTTGTAATGTATCCAAACCAAACCTACTTTGGTGCGAACTTGTATTCTAAATACTGAGATGAACAACTCTTTTATTAGAGGTTTACGCTTAGCGTTGAAATGGTTGTGCATAATACATTGTACGAAGGGTTGATCCCCCTAAGTACGCGTAGTCGTTATAGTCTTATGACTGTTAAAGTTAAAGTTGAAAGATTACTTATAACTGTGGACATGATTTGTGCTCAGTAGACCCTCAGTAGTATGTTTCAGAATGTTAATAGGACATATCATTCAGTTCTATTGAGTCTATTTCTAGCAATTGTTGTAATGTTGTAAAGTTATTCATTCTTCTTCAAGTGAGCTTTGTTTGCTCACTCTTGCATATCTATACACTTATTGCAGCTAAGGTTGAGAAGGTCAAAGAACCTACCACTAGCAAAGGAAAAGGAAAAATGTACAAGTGATGAAGACTTGTAATTTTATTATTTTTTTTATCGTTATGATAATAGACTTTTAAATATGATGTGATGTAATAAATTTTAAATTCCGCATTTGAATGATTGTAATTAAAGGTTAGATAACCTGGGAGATTTTATTAAATGTAATCATGTATGGGCAGGTTTTTATTATTCAATTTTATTATGATTGGGTAGTTAGTAATGAATGTTTTGATTAAGTGGACACCAAATCTTGAGGAAATGAAGTACCAGGATTTGGCGGTGTCACAAGTTGGTATCAAAGCTTTAGGTTATGAACCTTTAGGTGGGGAAAAGCCTTAGGAAGTAACCTTTGAAAAGATAGTGGTGATTAACTCTTATCGAGTTTTTAAGAAAGAAGTAATAAAACACTTATGTGCTTATGTGTTTATAATTTATGTGATCGTGAGTGTCGAGTAGTAATGATTAATAATTACAACTTAAAATTTTGTTGTCAGAATGACTAATGTCGGAGAATCCAGTCAGACTAGGGAGGGAGGATCTCAGATGCCTATAGAGGAGGAGCCTCGCGACATTCAGGTAGTTTGGGAACAACTACTGCCACGGGAGTCAGCCCCGTTGGTCACAGTAGTTAAAGATGAGGATGACGACGTGGAGACGGATGAGGAGGATTCCGTTGAGTTACCACAGGAGGATGAGGATGACGAGGATGAGGAGGAAGAGACTTCATTAACCTCGATGGTTGCTCGTATGTACGATGAAGTCTACAACCTTAACGTTGAACTTCAGGATATAGTTGAGGAGTTGCAGGAGATAGTAGCAGAACAACAGACCGCAATAACACAAAAAGATGGCGAGATCCAGGATCGTGAGGAACGACTGACAAATATCGAGGAGAAATTAGTACAGACTGAAGGAGAAAAAGAACAACTGATCGAAGTGGTCGCTGAGCTGAAGAAAAAGCTGAGAGAAGAAGCTACTAAGAGGACAAGAGCTGAAGGTGCCTACGAGGAAGCATTTCAAAGAACCAGAATAGCAGTAAGAGACGCGCAGTCAAAGAGGATGAAGATGGAAGAGATGGATAAAGTATTTAACACCACGATTAATCGAGCTCAAGATCGGGTCATAGGATATCCTATTTAGTTCGAGACGCTGCAATCATACGTATTAGATTGCAGAACAATGTTCTGAGTCATGGAGGAAGAACGTAGTAAGGCTAAGCAGTATCTTAGTAGAACATCGTAGTTGTTGTACGATGAATAAAATGTTAAATAAATTGTAAATGCCGAGTGTTATGCAACCTATGGGATATGACGATGATGTTGTCCTAAAACTTTTGTAGTTCACGGAAGTAATGTAAATAGCAGTGATGCTATTGTTTTATGTTTTCAAAAAGGTTATGAATAAATAAAAGTTGTTACTTTATTCAAAGTGTTATGTGTTATGTGGTTATTTCTTTTTGGAGGCAAGTTAAGTAGAAATTACTTAAAAGAGTTGAATAATAATGTAATGAACGTAGTTTAACAGAAAATGCCTCCCAGACATCAGCCATCACGATAGAGAACCACTGAAGGAACCAACAATAACGACAATGTTGATGGTAACCCCGTTCAACAACTAGTGACGCTACTGACAGAAGCATTGCAAAATCAACCACAAAACCAGGGTACAACATTTAAGGATTTCAAGGCAGTTGGACCACTTGAGTTCCGTGGGTCCATGAATCCAGTCGAAGTACAGACCTGGATTATGGAGATAGAAAAGGTGTTCGATGTCGCTAGGGTAAGGGAAGATCGTAAGAGCGCTTCGCATGACATTCATGTTCAAAGCGAAGCTAGTTATTGGTGGCGAGCCAATAAAACTCGTGAAGGGCCAGGGGTGATGACCTGGGATAGGTTTAAGGAAATATTCTTCGAGACCTATTTCCCGGAGAGTTCGAAGAGTCAGCTAAAAGTGCAATTTCTGGAACTAAAGCAAAGAACGATGACAATATCTGAGTATGCCGCTAAATTCAACGAGTTGGCGAGGTTTGCGCCATGCGCCATATCAAGTCAAGACTGAGACGAGCCAAGGCGAAGAGGTTTGAGCAGGAATTTGAAGCCCATGGTGATGCGATAGGGTTTCCTATTTTGGTTGAGACTTTCACAGCAGTGATGGAGAAAGAAATACTCGCTGATGGTGGAGGTGAGGCAGTGACAAAGTTCAATCAGGAACAGAAGAAAAAGAAGAATGAGGTGGAGATCAAGAATGGAAATGGTAGTAGTTGAAACGGAAACAACAACAACAACAACAACAACAACAACAACTTGAAGAGGAAGTGGAATGGGAGCATGGGTGCTGGAAACCAGCAGGGTAACCAGCAAAACAAAAAGTTTGAAGCATGTGCGATATGCGGGAAATTTCACAAGGGTGCGTGCTTGATGGGGAAACGAGTATGCTTCAATTGTGGCCAAGAGGGTCACATCGCCCCAAATTGCACTCAACCTAAGAAGAACGTGTGCTTCACATGCAGATCCAAGGATCACTTTGCTCGTGAATGCCTTAAGAAGAAGGATGGAGTGATAACCAGAAGAAATAGAGGTAACAGTGGAGGTACTTGGGCCATTACAGGACCTGCAACATCAAACAAACCCACAGCTAGAACCTTCAACATGACTGTGCAAGATGTTGTACAATCAAAAGATGTCATGTCAGGTATTATCCCAATCAATGATATAAATGCTTATGTATTATTTGATTCGGGTGCTACTTGTTCGTTTATATCTGATGAATTTGCTAAGAGGTTAGGAGTACCTAGTGAAGAACTAAATTTACCTCTGAACATAGAAATTGCGAATAAGGAAGTAGTCCCTGTTAGATTTGTATACAAGAACTGTAGGGTGAATATTAAGGAAAATATTTTTATGGTAGATTTGATTCCGATTAGACTTGGAGAGTTTGATGTTATTTTGGGAATGGATTGGTTGTTCAAGTATGGAGCAGTAATTGATTGCCAAAATAAGTGTGTAAACCTTATGTCTCCGTCAAAGGTAGTATTCTATGGTAGCAAGTCGCCTAGACAAATGAAAGGTCTGACGATTATGCAGGCCAAGAAATTGTTGAGTCAAGGCTGTGTGAGCTATTTAGCTTACGTAGTCGATACTCAGAAGAAGAATGTAAAACTGGAAGAAATACCAGTGCTGAGGGATTTCGAGGATGTGTTTGCAGAGGATATGCCAGGACTTCCGCCTGGCAGAGAAATTGAGTTCATGATTGACTTGGCGCCGGGAACAACACCAATATCAAAGGCCCCATACAGAATGGCTCAGCTAGAAATTAAGGAACTGATGGTACAGTTACAAGAGTTACTAGAAAAAAAGTATATTCAACCAAGCGTATCGCCGTAGGGAACGCCAGTATTATTCGTGAAAAAGAAGGATGGGTCAATGCGTCTTTGTATTGATTATAGAGAATTGAACAAAGTCACTATTAAAAACAAATACCCGTTGCCAAGAATAGATGACTTGTTTGATCAGTTGAAGGGTGCTAAATACTTCTCGAAAATAAATTTGAGAAGTGGGTATCACCAATTGAAAGTGAGGAAAGAGGATACACCTAGAACGACATTTAGAACTAGGTATAGACATTACGAGTTTCTGGTGATGTCTTTTGGTTTGACTAATGCCCCTGCTGCATTCATGGATTTGATGAACAGGGTGTTTAAACCATTTTTAGACAAGTTTGTTGTAGTATTTATCGACGACATTCTGGTGTATTCCAAAACTCAAGAAGAACACGTGGAACATTTACGTTTGATATTGGAGACACTAAGAAATGAAAAGTTGTACGCGAAATTCTCTAAGTGGGAATTTTGGCTCGATCATGTACAATTTTTGGGTCATGTGATTGACAAAGATGGAATTTCAGTGGATCCATCGAAAGTGGAAGCTATAATCAATTGGGAACAACCAAGGACACCTTCGGAGGTGAGGAGTTTCTTAGGACTGGCCGGTTATTAGAGACGATTCATTCAAGACTTTTCCAAGATAGCCACTCCATTAACAAATTTGACAAGAAAGGCTGTAAAATTTGTTTGGACGGAGAAGTGTGAAGAAAGTTTTCAAGATTTGAAGAAAAAGTTTAGTATGGCTTTTTGTGTTGGCATTACCGGATAATCTGAGGAAACTTTGTGGTGTATAGTGATGCCTCACACAAAGGATTGGGTTGTGCTCTTATGCAGAACGGCAAAGTTATTGCATATGCATCAAGACAACTGAAGGATTATGAGAAAGGGTATCCGACTCATGATTTGGAATTGGTTGCAGTAGTATTTGCTCTCAAGATATGGAGACACTATCTCTATGGAGAGAAATGTGAGATTTACACAAATCATAAGAGTCTAAAATATATTTTCACTCAGAAGGACCTAAACATGCGTCAGAGAAGATGGATGGAATTGATAAAAGATTACGATTGTGAGATCTTTTATCATCCGGGCAAAGTGAATGTGGTTGCTGATGCTTTAAGCAAGAAAGGTCGGGAAAAGTTAATGCTTATAACCACTCAGGAGGAGCTCATATCAACAATGGCAAAGCTAGAGTTGGAAATCAAATTTCAAGAAGAATCTGATGAACGACTATTCCAGATAGAAGCTGGTTCAACGTTGGTGGACAAGGTGAAGAATGCTCAACTACAGGATGAAGAATGCAGAAAAATAAAGGAAAGTGTGAGTGAAGGTAAAGAGGTGAAATACAAGATCGATACCAAAGGACTACTACGGTTCGAGGGAAGAATTTGGGTTCCAGCAGTACCAGATATTAGAGAAGAAATATTGACCGAAGCACACAACACAAGATATTTGATTCATCCAGGAAGCACAAAGATGTATCAAGATTTGTAGCGACATTTTTGGTGGCCAAATCTGAAAAGAGATGTTGTCGAATGTGTGGAAAAATTCTTGACATGTCAAAGAGTCAAGGCCGAACATCAAAGACCAAGCGGATTACTTCAACTGTTAGAAATACCGGAATAGAAGTGGGAACACATCACAATGGATTTTGTGGTGGGTCTTCCAATGACTCAAAAAGGTTACGATGCGATATGGGTAATAGTGGACAATTTGACAAAATCTGCACACTTTTTGCCAATAAAGATTAGATTTAATCTTGATCAGCTAGCGAAACTGTACGTTAAGGAGATCGTGTCAAGACATGGAGTTCTAGTTTCAATTGTATCAGACAGAGATCCAAGGTTCACATCAAACTTCTGGAAGAGACTATAAGAATGTATGGGAACACAGTTGCGAATGAACACAACATACCATCCGCAAACCGACGGGAAAAGTGAACGAATAATCCAGACATTGGAAGATATGCTGAGAACATGCATCATGGATTTCAAAGGAAACTGGGACGAACATTTAACATTGGTGGAATTCGCCTACAATAACAGTTACCACGCGAGCATCGGCATGCCGCCTTACGAGGCATTATACGGCAGAAAGTGTAGAACTCCACTGTGTTGGGATGAAGTCGGTGAACGCCAGCTGTTAGGACCAGAACTGGTACTACAAACTGCTGAGATTGTCAAACTCATCAGAACAAGATTGGTAGTAGCCCAACATAGATAGAAAAAGTATGATGATCAACACAGACAAGATCGTGCATTCGACGTAGGAAATTTTGTATTTCTAAATGTTTCTCCTTGGAAGGGGAAAATTCATTTCGGTAAAAAGGTAAAGCTAAGCCCGAGGTTTATTGGACCCTTTGAAGTGTTGTGAAGAGTGGGAGAAGTGGCTTACGAGGTAGCTCTACCTCTAGAGTTGGAAAACATTCATAATGTTTTTCACATTTCGATGTTACGACCATATAAACCCGATTACAAGCACGTGATCGAGTATGAACCATTACAGTTTGATAAAGACTTGTCCTATGAAGAGATTCCTATCCAGATAGTTGACAGGAAAGAACAGGTGCTCAGGAATAAAGTTATACCTTCTGTGAAGGTAATATGGAGGAACCACAACGCTGAAGAAGCTACGTGAGAACTCGAAGATAAATTGATGAAAGATTACCCTGAATTATTTATTTAATTTGTGTCTTCGATTCTGGGGATAGAATCTTTGTAAGTAGGAAAGAATGTAACGAATGTATTGTTTGAGTTGTGATTCTGAGGACAGAATCCTTGCAAGGAGGGAATGATGTAACATTCCAGAATTTTAAATTGTAGTATTAAATATTTATTGAATTATATAAGTATTTAATGGATATGTTTATTTTTGAATAAATAATTGTTCAATTTGATTTGATGTGGTTTAGTTAATTATTTGTTAAGTAAATAATTAAGGAGTTAAGAAAATTAATTTTTATGAGATTTTATATACCAATTTAATTTAATAGTTAAGCTAGAGAGCTTATAATGATTAAATGAATTATAATATTTTAATTGGAATTTGTAATTAAAATAAGGTGTTAGTTGGTTAAATAAAATTATAATTATAAAGGAAATTATAATTATGTGGTAATGATTTATGTGTTAAAGTAATTTAATAGATTAGTATTAGAATTTATTATTGATTATTAAAATTAAATTAAATAAAGTGTGACAAAAAGAACCTTGCTATAAAAAGTTATTAAAATAAATTAAAGGAGTTTAAATTAGTTTTGGCCAAACAAGCCTTAATGCATATTAATTATTTAATCTAATAGTATTTTATCAAACAAGGTATAAGAGTTAATCCATTTATTTTAGTTAGGTTAGCCAAACAAGTGTAAGAGTTAATGGGTTATTTTTGATTTTCAAATAATCTATAAGCTTTTGATTTTCAAATAATTTATAAATCTTATACTTAATATCTATATTATTATTATTATACGTTATATCTATTTGGTTAGTACGTGAATTAGAATAGAGTTAGGAGAAAGACTCAGAAGAAGAAAGAAGAGAAGAAGAAGAAGAAGAATACAGAGAAAAGTTGAGAGAAAAGAAGGTTTTGATAAAGAGAAGAAGCTTGAGAATAGCCATCATTTTCTTCTAAATTAAGGTATCATCTTGCTCCTATTTTTCTAAAAGCTATGGTTATCTTCTTCTCCAAAAGTTCTTTGTAAAATAATTGTAAAAGATGAATTGTTGGTGTATATAGTTTTATACGATAATTGATTGTTGTAAAACTGTTTTTCATAGGTTATGTATGGTTATAATCAATTAATTAATGTATGTATGTAATTTGTGAAGAAAACTATATTACAGAGTCTTTATATGAAAATATATGAATATGGCTTAGTTTAAAATAAAATTAAGGTTTGATTAATTGTTAATATATATATATATATATATATTGACTATTGATTTTGAAAGTCGATGAATAAACATAAACATGATAGTTTAAATTAATGGTATTGGTTGAAAAACAAAGTTACTGTGATAAGTTTCACAGAAAATGTCAAAAATGGAGTTTTTATCAAAAATAGTGATATTGGGCGTTGTTAAGTTGATGTTTATGTTATTATAAGAGTAAAAACATGTTAAGAGTATTGAAATTATGTTTACATGAAGTTTCTATATGTATTACATGTTAATTAGTTTGTTATATTGGAGCTTGTAGGCGATTTGGCTTTTTTTTTTGTTATCTTTGTTCTAGAGAAGGCTAGTCGTCAAGTCTGCGGAGTTTAGTGCCTTGTATGTACGGTGCCATCTTCTTGGCCTTGATCGTTGCCTTTGTGTCTGCGCCATACTGCCTTATAAATTCGGTAATGTATGGTGCAATACATGAGTTAGCGAGGATGGTCGGCAGATTTTATTTATTTACACAAAGTCTGAAAACAAATATTATGTGTTAATAATAGGACTATTAAATTATGATTTCAGTAGTACTAAACTAAGAATGAGCATATTATCAAGGGATTAACTAGAATTAGTATTAACATAATTCGATTATGTAAATTGAAAATCAAACCTACATGTTGTACATACTTGTTTATATATATAAAATGTTGGTAGGGACTAATTATGTCATGATGACATATATATAGGGTATTGAGATTCAAGTTGTAAGGTTTAGCTTGTGCTCAAGGCAAGTTCTCTAGCCCTAAAACTTCGTTGTGCAAGTTAAATTTGGTTGAGTACGTTATTGCTTTTAAATTCAATTACAATTTCGTAAGTTGCTAACTCTACACTTTCGTAGAGCTAGATTGTCTATTATTAAGTAAGTTCTTGTATCTAGTTGTTCATGATGATGCAAGTATTCTAAATCTTATATTTTTAATATTGAGCAAGTTTCTTTAATATGTAACTTGTTATTTAGCATGTGAGTCGCTATATTCTAGTGTTGAACAACTTTATCGTTCAAATTACTATTCACTATGCATGTTTCGTATCCAATTTCTCAATAACCTTGACTTAATATTGTTCAAGAAAATTATGTTATGATTATTCAATATTTATGCTATTAGATTATTCCTAAAGCATGATGTTAATTTACAAATATCGATTCAGTTATGATTATTCCATAGCATACAGTTAGTTCTTTTGTATTCAACTAATCCTTAGTTGATGACCATTGAATTCTAAATTTTCTTGTAATGTATCCAAACCAAACCTACTTTGGTGCGGACTTGTATTCTAAATACTGAGATGAACAACTCTTTTATTAGAGGTTTACGCTTAGCGTTGAAATGGTTGTGCACAATACATTGTACGAAGGGTTGATCCCCCTAAGTACGTGGAGTCCTTATAGTCTTATGACTGTTAAAGTTAAAGTTAAAAGATTACTTATAACCGTGGACATGATTCGTAGTCAGTAGACCCTCAGTAGTATGTTTCAGAATGTTAATAGGACATATCATTCAGTTCGATTGAGTCTATTTCTAGCAATTGTTGTAATGTTGTAAAGTTATTCATTCTTCTTCAAGTGAGCTTTGTTTGCTCACTCTTGCATATCTATATTGCAGCTAAGGTTGAGAAGGTCAATGAACCTACCACTAGCAAAGGAAAGGGAAAAATGTACAAGTGATGAAGACTTGTAATTTAATTATTTTTTTTATCGTTATGATAATAGACTTTTAAATATGATGTGATGTAATAAATTTTAAATTCCGCATTTGAATGATTGTAATTAAAGGTTAGATAACCTGTGAGATTTTATTAAATGTAATCCTGTATGGGCAGGTTTGTATTATTCAATTTTATTATGATTGGTTAGTTAGCAATGAATGTTTTGATTAAGTGGACACCAAATCTTGAGGAAATAAAGTACCAGGATTTGGGGGTGTCACATTGAGAGAAAACCTAAGAATTTCCAAAGCAATTTCAGTGGTTTTAGCAAGAATTATCAAGCAATTTGAAGGTATTTTCTCTAACACCTTGATATTATATATATATATATATATATTATGTATATATGAGTTTTACAGCATGAAGCTTCAAACTCTGTGAATTTTTATTTGAATTGTTGCTATACAACTAAATAATGGTGATTGTATGTGTTTGAGATGCTAGAGTTTATGTTAAACAAGGAATTTGTAGTCTAATTACATTTAAAAGTAAGAAAAGTAAAGTGTAGTATATAATTTTCATGTGGCTTGTGAAAGTACTAATTTTAGTGGTCAATTTGTATGTTAAACTGTAAATTGAGTTTTGATTATGCTAGTCCATTAAGAAAAGAAGAGAATGTAGTTTGAATGAAGTGATTTTGACAAGGATAGTGATCACAGTGATGAATTCTATGAAGAATGTCCAAAAAATAGAGTTTTGTGTGAAAACATGAAATTTAAGGAATTTAATTAGTTGATGTTGTTGTTAAATTGTTCTAAGTGGTTGAATATGTGAGGAAACGTGTTTATGTTAGTTCTATACCAATCGTATGTGTTAATTTCACTATTTTATGGGTTAAATTCGTGTTAGTTGGGTTAAAATGGCTACTGTTCATCACGTTTATGGTTCATGTCGTGCACCGGTGTGTAGGCTACTAAAAGTGCGAGAGGCAAAAAAGAATATTGCTTTTAGGTCCCAAAGCTTGTGTATGGCGCAATTAATTGCTACATCCGAGTAATCTGAGACAGTTGTTTGTTTTCTTCTTGTAGATTTTGAATACCCTTATAGCTTGGTCTAATGATGTGTTAATGTAATAAACATGTAATATGGAGGTTAAAATAGAATCATGATATGTCATTGATAAATTCAAAGTTGTAAAAATGATTAGTAAGTTACGAACGTGTTATGTTATGACTTAGTATACACAATGAATGCGATATATTAGAAATTAGTGTGCACGAGGATTAATAAATAAGTGTTGTGAAGGTTAATGTTGGGTAAAATCTAGTTACGCACAACATGCAAGTATACGTGGTCAACAAGTAATAAAGTGAAAGTAGAGTATCGTTCCCACGAAGAATTGTTTAATAAAAATCACCAAGTACTAACCCGTAACCAACTCAATCTTATTTAAACGAATAAATTTCAAATTATATAATTAAACTACTATTAAATTACACTAGTTAAATTAAGATAACAGAGATTTAAGATCACAACTTCACTTATTGCTTCATTTAAGTTAACACACTTCTCATCAATTATTCTCTATCCTGAATTGTTAATCAAGAACACTAAAGAAGATAAAACCACCTCTCGATGCATAATACTCATATTAACGTCAATCCACAATTAAGATAGAAATCTGTTAAACACCTTAATCAACTAACCCACTATATCTCTATGTTAATTACAATTGAAGAAGGTTTAAGAATAAGTTCTCGATTCGATTACATATAATGTTAAGCATATCTCCCTTAACAATAATCAAAAATCTGTTATTGACAAAATTCGTGACACATGCTATCATAATAAGATCTAAATCAATACTTCATCTCTCGAGTTCATATAGATTATCACGGTAATTAATGGCCAATCAATTAAAAAATTAAGTCCAAATCACAATAGACAATCCTCACAATAGAACATAATAATTGATAACGAAGCATATTAAAATAAACTACACAATAAGATCCATTGTAATCTCAAACAAAGAATTAGTTCATTATTATTAAATTAAAACTAAGAATCCACAGTTGAATAATCATTAAAAGATAAAAATAAGAGTAGAGTAAAGAATAAATCTGTTGTCAGCAAATCATCATCTTCCTCTAGCTCCTGCTCTTGATCTTCAATGGTCTCCAAGTTGCTTCAATCTCCCAATCCCATAAGAACTAGGGTTTTGATCTAATTTACTCTAATCTAATCTAATAGAAATCCTCTAAAACTAATCTAGATCTCCCTCTTTTATGCCTCTCCTCATGTATTTATAGTTCTAATGGATATCCTAGCAAGTTAGGCAACTAAGAATCCTATTCTAGCTCATATTGGACACCAAATAACCCAAAAACGCTGTCTACCGCCGCTTTAGTTTACTTCAAGCGCTATCCCCAAGCCATTCAGGCGTGGTCTCGCGCTTACAATGTCAAAAATCTGGTCACCCAAATACCCGTATTTGTGTTTAGCGTGATCGCGCTACCCTATTTATTCTCTGCGATGTCCTTTGGTAAAACGGCCATAACGTTTGATCCGGGAAGAGTTACGAGGCCTGCCACCTATAAAATCGAAGATATCGACGAGATCTACAACTTTCATTCTTTAAGATTTTAGAAATAAGGGACGGATGAAGGTAGAAATTGGCCTGGAAGTGACTATTATGCAAATGACCACCCAAAACAGTGACGTTCGATGTCCGTTGGTACAAATGTCATAACTCTTGCATCCGAACTCCGATTGGGACGATTCAAGATGTTCCAAAAAGCTAATAAGATACTCTAAAATGTAATCCAAGTTCCAAACCAAGAACATGAAAGCCCTAATGATGTCCGGATTTGCTTTTCTTTGCGATTTCATCTCCCAAACATATAATCTACAAAACAAACACAAAATGCATGAAAAGTAACTAAGAAACATGAGATTAAGCAACTAATTCAAGTAACAGATACCGAATAAGTAGGTATAAAACCTACTTATCAGTTAACACTTGGAATTTCTGATAATTATATAGTAGTATAAGATTTGTACTAAATTAACAAGTTTAGCTAGAAATAGTGTTATTTTGTAAGTGGAAGTTAACATGTCTAATAGATATTTTGATTCCACTAAAATGTGTAGGTGAACGTGAGTTTTAATATTATAGCTTACGCTTAAGGCAAGTTTCTAAACCTTACCTCTGTACTTTGAGCAAATTACTTACTTTAACACTTTGATTAAGCAAATTCTTTTATTCTTAATCTTTATTCGAGCAAGCTCTAATTCTAACGTTATTCAAGCAAGTTTTGATTTCTAATCATTGTTGAGATGTTCTAACTTGTTTAAAGTTAAGCAAGTTTTCATAAGTTCTATTCTTTTGTGATAAATGCCTATTCTTGAACTCAAATCTCTAACTAAGTTGTTCTATTTCATTTATTTATCGCAAATCAAAATATTATTGTTATTCTGAGCAAGTTTCATTATTAATCTTGTGATTCCTTAATACATGTTCTTAACTTAACTCTTATGTCTCAAGATCTTAGCCTTAGCTTAATATTGTTCAAGCAAGGTTTATTGTTTTATTCAATACTTATGCTTTTTAGTTGTTTATAAGCATGAGTTTAATATATAGTTAGTTTAATTATGATTATTTGTTTCCAATATTAAACTATTATTGGTCACTCGTAGTGTTGTAAGTCTTGTTGGTCACTCGTGGTCTTATGACCCTCAGTTTAATATTTCATGATTCAGATTACCAATTGATAAAGCATTTTGTTCAGCCTATCATTTGGCAGTTGCTGTAAAGATTTTATTCATTATTATTTCAAGTGAGCTTTGTTTGCTCACTCTTGCTTATATAAGCATTACAACTATAGTTGAGAAGGTCGATGTACCTAGCACCAGTAAGGGAAAGGGAAAGATTAACAAGTATTGAAGACTTGTAATTATGTTGATATGTTATTATCAGACTTTACTTGAATTATTGTAATGAAGTTATTTAAATTCCGCATTTGAATGATTGTATTTAAGGGTTAGACAACCTAGGAGATTTTATTAATGTAATTCCTTAATGGGAAGGTTTATTATTCAATTTTATTATGATTGGGTAGTTAGATGTGAATGAATGGTTTTATAAAGCAAACACCAAATCTTGAGTTAATGAAGTACCGGGATTTGGGGGTGTCACAAGTTGGTATCAAAGCTTTAGGTTATGAACCTTAGGTGGGGGGGAAAACCCTTAGGAAGTAACCTTTGAAAAGATAGTGATGATAAACTCTTATCGAGTTTTAAGGAAGAAATAATAAAACGCTTATGTGCTTATGTGATTATAACTTATGTGCTCGTGAGTGTCGAGTGGTAATGATTAATAATTAAAACTTAAAAATGGTAACCACTTCAGTGGTAATCATGGCCAAGATAATAAAACTGGACATTTCAAGAAGAGGAGATTCAACAATGATGGAAAGACATCATCATCAGCACCCGTTGTTAAGGAAGGAGAACGACCACCTATCATATGCTTCAAATGCGGAGGGGAGGGACATATTAGTCCAAACTGTGCGATGCCATCCAAAGCGTGTTATAATTGTGGAAGAGAATGTCACCTAGCCCGATTTTTTCGTGCACTGAAGACAAGTCTAGTTGGAACGGTGACACAAAATACCATCCCAGACAAGTTAAAACCAGTAGTTCAAGGGAGAGCATTTGTTGTGACCTCCCAGAAAGCAAGGAACCCGAACGAGGTCATCACGGGTAAGCTTATCATAAACTCTAGCGAAGTCTATACCTTATTTGATATCGGTTCTACCCATTCTTTTATTTCTCCTACTTGCGCTCAACGATTAAATTTGACTCCAGAGAAATTAGACTTTAACTTATCTGTGAAAACTCCGTTGGGAGAAACCTTCATTACATCTACTGTTTATAAATCTTGTTGATTCAAATCGACACTTTCACGTTACCTGTCGATCTTATCTCTTTGAAAATACTTGCATTTGATGTGATTTTAGGAATCGATTGGTTAACTACTCATCATGCTTTTCGTAAGGTTGTTAGCGTTCATATTCTTAACCAACCTATCATGCGAATTCAAGCAACCAAACCACTAAAGTTAATCATTGTTATATCAAGCCATAAGTAAAGAGCCCCGATCTTTTCGTTGTTGACTTCCTTGTATGGAATGCACCGAAGCTAGACTTTCAGTAGGCGACGCTGTGAATGACGATGGCAAGTTGATAGGTATCAATGTGACGTGTTATCCAAGTCTTGGATGAGAGTCACAAGTTTGAATGATATTTATGTCGTTAATAAATTTCCTGACGTAGTCTTGAAGAACTTCTTGGCCTACCCCCAGAGCATGAAATTGAATTTTGTATCGACCTTGAACCCGGTACAAAACCCATTTCTAAAGCCCCATGTCGAATGGCTCCTATTGAACTTTAGGATTTAAAGACCCAATTGCAGGAATTATTAGACATTGGTTTCATTCGTCCTAGTACGACTCCTTGGGGTGCTCCTGTTGTATTCCTGAAGAAGAAAGATGGGAGTATGCGACTTTGTATTAACTACCGGGAATTGAACCATGTCACCATCAAGAATAGGTATCTGTTATCTCGCATTGATGACCTGCTGGACCAGTTGTAAGGAGCATAATTCTTTTTAAAGATCGATCTTCATTCTGGATATCATCAGCTAAAGGTTAAAACTGAGGATATTCCAAAGACTGCCTTCAGGACTCAATACGGGCATTATGAATTCTTAGTCATGTCTTTTGGATTGACTAATGCTCATGTTGCCTTCATGGATATGATGAACCGAGTATTCAAGGAATATTTGGATCACTTTGTGGTCGTCTTTATTGATAACATCCTCATGTATTCCAAAAGCCGTGAAGATCATGAGCAACACTTGAGGCTGATACTCCAAAAGCTTCGTGAAAACAAGTTATATGCCAAGTTAAAGAAATCTGAGTTCTGGCTTGAAGAAGTTACATTCCTTGGGCATGTGATATCAAATCATGGAATATCTGTTGACCCAGTGAAGATTGAAGTAATTCAAAGCTGGGAGCAACCAAAGTCGATGGACCAAGTACGTAGCTTTCGGCTTAATTTGGTTATTATCAGAGATTCGTGGAAGGATTTTCTTGAATCGCTAGTCCATTAACTCAGCTGACTCGAAAAGATACAAAGTTCGGTTGGAGCGAGGAATGTGAGAAGAGTTTTCAAGAACACAAGGGAAGACTCATTTCAGTACCTGTTCTGACAATACCATCTGGCTCGGAGGGATTTATCATCTACAAAGATGCATCGGGCAAAGGGTTAGAATGTGTTCTCATGCAACATGGGAAAGTCATAGCATATGCCTCTCGACAACTCAAAGAATATGAGAGGAATTATCCTACTCATGATCTAGAGTTGGCAGTTGTTGTCTTCGCACTTAAAATTTGGAGGCATTACTTGTATGGAGAGAAAGTGGAGATCTTTACGGATCATAAATGTAACGCCCCCAAACTCGGGTACTTGAAACCCGAACTCGGTGCTTTACGATACCATTTCTATGAGCGGAATAATACTAATAATAATAACAATAATATAAATATCAAACTTAATTTACATATATCAAAGTTTAATTCCAAGTAAGTAACCTTTACTACAATACATTACATGATAGATAATAAATATCATTGTCTTAATACTGTATAACTATTACAAAAGATAACATAGAATTATTCTGATTGCTTTCCTTTTCCCTTGTTCTGGCCTGAACATTCCGGTTGATCATGCTTAGCTGAAAACATTTAAATTTAAAGAAAGAATGAGCATTTGATTGCCCAGCAAGTAATACCATAATAAATATAAGCTGAAAGGATTTAATGTTTTCTATGAATAACTCTTCTACAACGAATCAACAGTTGTGAAGTAAGCTGAACCAATAATAACAACATACTAAATCTATCTCAAATTTTTAAAACTACGTACTGACTATCACTGGAGATTAGTCGACAGACTATGAACATTGTTTTTCATTTTCGCTAGGGTTTAGCAGAACTTCATCCACAAACCGTCATAACTTACGGGCACGAGGGTGATCATCCCAATGCGCCCTGTATTGATCAATACTACATGCAAGAACGATATTATCGTTCACTCTATCCACCTTAGGTGCACAAAAGTTTTCCCATATTCGGGATGTTCATACTTAGTAGGGAATTCGAACAAAAACAACAGTTGGATACAATAACATTATATCTTGTTCAACAATATTTTATGTCTCAAGTGAATCAAATAGCTTAGACGGCTTTTAAGTCAACGTATACATACTTGAAATCAATAAGTATGTATCAACGTATTATTAAATCTAATGGTTATCAAGTGGGGACACTTATCTAACCCTATATACTGAAAGCTAATTAACGAGCAGAATAAATATCCGAATTATACAATAATACAATGATTGGATAATGTAAGAACTTATATGAATACAAAGATTGGATACATAATCAATAATAATAGAGTTAATAATCCGCACAATAATATATGATTACGAAACATTCTTACTCATATGCATTGCACAGACAATGTAAATGCAAAGGTAGGATACTTGCACAATGTAAATAATAGATCAGATACTTGCTCAATAATAATTGGAGTAAGTTTAGGAAACTTGCATAACATGATATACCTGTTTGCACGAAATAAAAGTAGTGCATAAGGTTTAGATACTTGCCTGAACTGCAGCTTAAAATAACGTAACTTAGTTCTATCTTTTATATCAAAACCTATCATTCATAAGATCATTCGCTCGATTAGAATAATATATCATATCACATAGTACTGCTAATTGCAATCAGCACATAACCTAATCACATTGTCACATATGTTTAACAGTCATTACATCATAAATAAACACATATCTAGTCAAATTATCTAACTCTAGATTAATTTCTGAAATATTTCGGTGTACCGACGGCTTTTTTGGGTAATTATCTAGTCTAAGACTCTATCGTGTAGTTCAATATTCGTTTAGATATTCTAAATATCAGTCATATTATTTTTCATAGCCTTATAATAATTTCTAAATAATTATTATAATTTATCATGAATTTTCAAACACTAAAATCATTATTAAATGATTTCAATATTAACTAATTCTATTATTATTAATATTTAAATAATATTAAACTATTAATGAAACCATTGCCAAAATATTAAAGTTATTTAAAATAACTCAAAATATTTTTTAAGTATTAATATTACCCTTAAATGATTTTTAAAACATTTAAAATCATTTTTAAATAATTACCATTAATATTAGAATATTAATTTATTATTTATCAAAATATTAAAAGTCATTAGTTATAACTTAAAATATTTTTAATTCATTTATTTCCTTTTAAATAATTTTTAATTCAATAAAACCATTTTTAAACTATTTATTTAATATAATTATTAAATAAATTTAATATCATTAATGTTAAATAAATATCATTAAGATTAAATTATTAATGAAATTATCCTTTAAATATTAAAAGTTATATTTTATAACTTAAAATATCTTTAAACACTTTATTTTCATTTAAAATTATTTTTCTAATACTAAAATCATTTTTAATTAATTTATTTAATATAATTACTAAATAAATCTAATATCCTTAATATTAAAATATTAATATTTTTCATGACAAAATATCAAAAGTTATCTTTTATAACTTAAAATATTTTTATAATCTTTAAATCATTTTTATATAAATTTTAAATCATTAATTCTATTTTTCATCATTTATTTAATATCCTTATTAAATAACTTAATCATCATTAATATTTAATTATTAATGAAATACATCACAAAATATTAAAAGTTATAGAAAATAACTTAAAATATCTTTTTATATCATAACATATTTTGAAATAATTTTTTTATGTATAAAATCATTTTTAAATAATTTATTAAATATTATACTTAAATAAATTAAATACTTTTTATATTCCAAAATATTAAATATTTATGAAATATACTTAAAATAATTTAAAACTAATTTTCGGACTTTAAAATAATTTTTAATAATTTATTTGGTATTTTTAATAATTAAAACTAATTTTTTCTATTTATTTAATTAAAATAATTAATTTAGAAATAAATCTGTCGCTAAAGGTATAATAGTCGACAAAATTGTCGCTAATGGTGTTCTTCGCTAAAACCCAGATTTTCATGTCAGATTTTGAGTGGGGTACTTTGACTAAGATTTCATGTCCGATCGTGGTGTTTCTAGACTAAATAATGATCATAGTTTGTAGAACTAATGTAATACTACAAGATACACTAACATTTAAGGTTATATCATGCATCAAATGAAAGATCTAAGCTAACCAAAACACTGTCAGAGTTGTTCTTCATTTCTGGGTTTGCCCAGAAATGAAGAACAGTTCGACTGTTCACTTTTGAGCTCCCACTACATGATGATCGTGCAACATTTTTGTGATCTAAAAGTTCCAGGTTGTAAACCACATGTAACTAAATAGATCTATTACTAAACATCACTAAAACAACAACACAACAAGAAGATATAATCTGGTCAAACGATGCCAAAGAAACTGTTCTTCATGAATTTGGGTTTTTCCCAGAAACTCATAAGGCTGGTGGTCAACCCTAGTTTGACCACCCATATCTTTGATCATGTAACAGATCTGGTTGTTCTATGGGTTTTAAGATGTAGTATTCGTGTCAAACTACAAGTCTATAACAAGAACATGTCCATACTATAACGGATCAAGAAGCGAAGCTCTACAAAATGATCGTCGGAATTGCAGGTTTCGGGTTCCCCGTAAACTCGGAATTTCGATTGGGTCAACTCACTTTGACCACTTAATATCTTTTAATCTACAACAGATATGAACCTGATTCAAGTTCCAGATTCAAGATCTCCTGACAGAGTACAAGTACAAACTTTTAAAACACAAAAACACATAACAGATTGAGATCTATGGTACCTAGCATTCACTGTCAGACCCTTATTTTCAAAAATTTCCAGATTTAGAAAATCATCAAATCCGAGCCTCTAGATGTTATGAGTTTAACATCTAGCAACCCAGATCATTAATTAACACCCCATACAACATATTTAACACACAAAAAATTACATCTAACATAAGATCAAAAGATTTTCAAATTTTAGGGTTTGCACCTTTATGCTCCAATTCTGATTTTTATGCTTCTAATTTGATGTTGGTGTTCGTGGGGCTTGATTTGTGACTGAACTAACAAGGCAATTTCGTGGGTTTTAGAGAGAGGAGTTCTTGGATGAAAGTTGTGAATAATTTAGGCTAAATGTGCACTTTCTCTCTCTTGAATTCTATATAAAACATGTATGCAATGACTTGTAATGGTTGAGCATGTGCTGGTGGTGTAGCTCATAGCTAGGTAATAGCGTGGCTGTCCAGATTTGCAAAGATCTTGTCTAACCAATAATTCAAGAATGGGACAAAAAGGGCAAAATTGTAATTTTGCAAATAAGTCAAAGGGTATTCTTGTCCAAGGTGCTTGAATCTAGGGTTTAACCACTAGATTTTTAACCTGAAAGTTTTCCAAATAATTGTTAGGGTTTGGACAATTAAAAATTAAAGGGTAGTAAAATTTTAAATTAAAACATACTAATTAAATTAGGGTTTTTAATAAAAATTAAGGTTTAAATAATTAGGGTTCCTTAATTATCATTAGGGTTACTAAATTAACATTTCAATTTACTAAAATAATAATCAGGGTTTATAATTTTAGCAATTAGGGTTTCTAATTTTAAATTAGGGTTTTCAAATATTAATTAGGGTTTTATCTAATTAACATTAATTCTATAATATGCACATAATTCATAGAACACAATTGATTTACGTCGATCTTAATTTCCAGGTTTTAAATTCCCAATTATGGTTTATGACAAGAATACTAGGGTTTGTTGTCATACACCATAATTGACTAACCAATATCGATCTCACACATATACTGTGTATATATATTTATAATATTTAAAAAATTAAAATATAATTAATATTATATTATTATTCTCATCCCTTGATCAATACCCAAATTTAGGGTTTGGATTCCATATCGATTTATTTTTCATATCTAACATTATTAATTAAGTTAAAATAATTAACTTAATAATGTACTAAAATTCATATAATAAAATAGTAATTATAATAATTCCAATAATCATTTCATATATTATTTAATTAATATAAAATCATGTTTTCATGGAAAAATAATTAATAAAAATATTTTGCATACAAAATTAATTACTATTGGAATATAATTTGTAGTGATTAATAATTCTAAAAATATTTATAGCTAATATATATATTTGCATTTATCATACATTACTTGACACATATTCTCATCATTAAAATAATACAAAAAAAAATTATATGCAAAATTTCTTATTTATATGCAAAATATCGGGTTATTACATTCACCCTCCCTTATAAGGATTCTGTCCACGGAATCACCGTGTTAAAACTCATACATACAAGGGTACATAGCATGCATAGTCATTTTAAATAGATCTCGATCAGATTCGATCGAACTGATCTTTAACTAATTAATATTAAGCTTGTCTCTCTGATTAAACGGAAGTTTTATTTCTAAGAGGACTCAAATTCCTCCTTCAAAATTTCTTTATAAAATAATTTATTATATATTGGAAAATCATGTATATCAAAATATACAAGTTATACGAATAATACCTGAAGTTGCATTCTCAACTGCCACCGTATACTGGACCGTCATATTGAAAACTCTTGCGGTTGATTCTGTTGGTTTGTTTGTTGAAGTAGGTTCCGTTGTCACTAGAGTCTCGCTGCCTTTTCCTTTACTCGCGCTCCCTGTATCCCATCTCTTTTTTGGACAGTCTTTCACCTTATGCTCCGTTGATCCACACTTGAAACACCCTCTGTTCATCCTTAGATTGGGACAGTTGGGAGGGATATGTCCCTCCTGCCCACACCTGTAGCACACAAACTTACCCTTAAGACACTCCCCTGAATGATTCTTTCCATAATTCCCACAATGCGGAACCTGTTTCTTTCCACCTCCTGGCCTACATCTGGTATTCCCGAAATTATCTCATTTTCTTTTCCTAGTCTTACTGCCACTATTTTCTTCTCCGGCTCTAGCTTGATTTGCTTCCCACTAAAAATTTGTCTCCCTTTTCATCGTATAGGTGACAAAAGTTGTCTTTTGCCCATCCGTTACTCTAGCTATCACAAACATCTCTACAGGGTCAGTTGATCCTCTAAATCCTGGCTGTTCGATTGCTTTGAAGTCTTTGACGTTTGCTGATCGATTACTTGGTTGATTTCCCACGGCTGGTATTCCATTCTGCATAGCTTGAACGTCCACATTCGCTAAATTTTGTGTTGGGTCTAGTTGTCCTTCAGCTTTGTTAACAGGTTCTTCTGCCTTTTGGTTTCATTTTCGTCTTGGCGGCATTATCTGATTAAATAAGATCATGTTCATCTAACTAATTTGTCGTACTTTTCATAGCATAGCACATACTGCTTTAAACATCTGATATCCCCTTTGTGACATAATAGTCGGGAATCGTTGCCACAACTTATACAAAAGTTGATAATATTACTTTACACCCATATACTTATCATATACATATCATAGAATCATACATATTCAAATAACTCTAATACTACTCATTTCATACGCCTTCACTAAGGATCAATTACTTAGCATTCTTTATATTTCTATTATCCTCAATAATCCATTCTCACATAACTATATCTAGTTCATCAAAACTTCCACACATAATGAGTTTAGGAACTCACCACAAACATATGAGTTCAAGAACTTGAGCTTGATCTTTTATCCTTTAACTATACTCTACCTATCAGTCATACTATCATTTATAGGTCCGGTACTACACTTTCCTGTATAATCACCTCATTGAGGTAGCTTTCAATGTGAGCCTCTATTTCAGCTATTGGCTTTGATATTGGCTCGGTTATGGAAGTTGACTCCTTCTTTACGACCTGAGGGTATGCTAATCCTTATCTCACATAACATCTACACACTAACTATCTTGATTAACATATAGTATATACACACAGCAATTAATAATTTTATACAAGTTATCTTTTATTTTATTTAACGATGAATTTATTCAATTCATCTCCTTTTAAACTCTAAATGAGTTATTTATATTTTCAACGTTTCCCTCTATTCTAAGGTTATAGCTTAAGGTCTGTCCCACCTACGGTTTCTAACCCTAAAGCTTTGATACCAACTTGTAACGCCCCCAAACTCAGGTACTTGAAACCCGAACTCGGTGCTTTACGATACCATTTCTATGAGCGGAAATATACTAATAATAATAAAAATAATATAAATATCAAACTTAATTTACATATATCAAAGTCTAATCCCAAGTACGTAACCTTTACTACAATACATTACATGATAGATAATAAATATCATTGTCTTAATACTGTCTAACTATTACAAAAGATAACATAGAATTATTCTGATTGCTTTCCTTTTCCCTTGTTCTGGCATGAACATTTCGGTTGATCATGCTTAGCTGAAAACATTTAAATTTAAAGCAAGAATGAGCATTTGATTGCCTAGTAAGTAATAGCACAATAAATATAAGCTGAAAGGATTTAATGTTTTCTTTGAATAACTCTTCTACAACGAATCAACAGTTGTGAAGTAAGCTGAACCAATAATAACAACATACCAAATCTATCTCAAATTTTTGAAACTACGTACTAACTATAACTGGAGATTAGTCGACAGACTATGAACATTGTTTTTCATTTTCGCTAGGGTTTAGCAGAACTTCATCCGCAAACCGTCATAACTTACGGGCACGAGGGTGATCATGTTAGATTTGTAATATTCATGAACGCAATCAAATTGCAAAAATAAGCGGAAACGTGTAAAAATCAGAGTTTTAAAATTTTACAAACCATATACCCGGATCACCCTTTATGCACAATTATTAATTAAACGAAAAGATAAAGAATAAAATCATACCCTTGAAGATCGAGCTTCCTCAGGTACAAGTTCACCTCCAAATCCTTTCGCGTTCAACTTGAATTCACCGGGTTTGGTTCCTTCCTTTGATCAACGTTAGCCACCCAAGTGTTTGGCCTCTAGAGGTGATCCACCAAGGAAGAAGAAGGATTCAAGAAGATGGGTGGTTGGCTAAACCTTAGTTTTTCTATCTCTATAGAAAAAGAGCATACTCTGCAACTCTTTGGAATTGCGTATCAGTTGATAACTGATATAAGACTCCTCTTATAAAGATATCAGGTAACCTTATTTAATAAAATAAGGTATTATTTAATTAAACTCTTTTAATTAAATGGGCTCCCTAATCTTATTAGGGATAATTAATTAAACTCCTTTAACTAATTTTCCCTCCTAATCCTATTAGGAATAAATGAGAGTACTTATATTAAATTAATTTCTAAACTCTTTTAGAAATTAAAATAATAATAATTGTAATAATATTAATAAGACTCCTCTTATTAATTTATATTTAATATTTCTAAAATATTAAATAATAAATATTAAGCTATTTAATTTATTCTATCACCATAGATTAAATTAAATATACATAACATATTATTACGATTATGCCATTAACTTTTTAAATAATTATTCTTCCTTTTATGGTGTGACCCTTTAGGTTCTCCATATTAAACCTAGGTTGTGAATAAATCAATTAGAACAATTCTAATCTTATTTAAATAAATAAATTAAACAATTAATTTATTTAAATAAATAATATTTATTCTACAATAGGGATAAGCCTCCCTAGCGATCAACGACTTTCCGGATAATATAGATTTCAACATTAATCATAAAAGAACCTTTGAGTAAATAGTTACCGCACAATTCAATCCTTCCACCATACAATGTCCCAATTAAATATAAGACATGGAATTCTTGTCAAGTCTTATTTTATTTAATTATATGTATTTCGATCCTTAAATGCACAACTCCAAATAATGCAAATTAGAAACTCCTTTCTAATTTCATTTCGCTTATGGCCAAGGACTCTTTGGGTTGTCATTTATCGAATCACATAGACATTTCTCTTCTTTAATGTAAGTGGTAGATTCTTTATTGATCATACATTATCTCCATGTACAACTTATTATACACAAGCATACCCTTTGATATACCCTAAGGGTCTTAAGGAATAAGTCAAAGTATAACTCATCATACACAAGATACTATGATGATCTCAAGTCCAAGGATCACTTGTACTACTATCACTACTGAGAATTCCTATTGACAGCAAGTAAAACTTCATTAGGTATTCCTTAGCGAGCCAACGTTTAGTGAACTTATTCTCTAATAAGCACCTACATACTTGCTTTAGTGTCTCCACACAAATGATCATGAGATCAATCATCCTCATCCAATGAGCAAGCAACGTATGTACCAATCTATCCGGATTCACTAATCCCCAATTTAGTAATCCAATGATTGGGAACTATTTTAGTTTTAAGCTTTCTAAGAATTTAGATCTCATTAGAATGATCATCATCATTATTCTAAAAGCATTGCTTAAAACTATGGGTTTATCACATATTATAAAACAAAGATCATGTAGATAATTAAAAGCCTTTAATAAATTAATACTTTTCATTAATAAATGAATAAGATTGTTATAAAGTATATGCTTTATCATCAAACATGATTGGCTTGTGTGCATACTACTTTCAATCTCCCACTTGCACTAAAGCCAATCGTCATGGTATCTCATACTCTTCTTCTCTAAGTGACGATTATCCCGCCATTGGATAAGCTTTAGTTAATGGATATGTAATGTTGTTCATGAGAGTCCACTATCTCTATAGTGATTTCCCATCTTTCAATGATTCTAATAATCAAATGAAAGTGCCACAACACATGTTTAGATCTAAGATGAGACTTAGGAACTATTCCTAGTTCTTTAATGAACTTTTAATCCAAACAATCAACTTGCGACTTCATTTATAGCTATATACTTTGTCTTTATCACTAAACCAAAGAACTCTTTCATTGTTTGGAACCTTTCAAATTCATCGCACCTTTGTTCAAGGTAACCCTTTACCTTAAAGTGGATTTTTCTGTCGTCTTGGTGCATTCGAAAAAACTTGAGTCTGTTAAGCCCTCTAGTTTTAATTTAGACCCACCATGAATATGATCACATCCTTAGTGCTTGGTTAAGCACTTTAAGATGTTTTCAGCGACTCATAGTGAACTTCTCCATAATATGACCGATCAACATCGGTCTCGTACATTTCATTGCATACATGATTGTCACTTTCATGCGACCTCTCTTTTCGAGAGTCTGTGGGACTATTAAGAGATACACTCCATAGCTCATCGACATGAGACATCTCTTGGAGTTTGCCATGCTAAACGACTTTAGCATCAAATGAATATCGTTCCTTGGGTTAAGTCGAGCATCCTCTTAAATCTATCTATATAGATTTATATCCCCAATTAAGATACTCTTCCAAATCATTCATGGAGGAATGTTTAGACAACTTTATCTTTCTTGATTGTAGCATTGGTATGTCATTCCTTATCCGTAGTATATCAACATATAGTACTAGAATGTCACGATGCTCCCTAATCGACCCCTTTGTACACACTAGATGTCTTACATCATCGCATGTAACTCTGGATCATCATCTTCTATGATCGTGCATCTCATCATCATCATCCATGATGAATCCATACCTCCTGTGTATCTTCGGTAATATTCGATTTACGATTCAGTTGTGGTACAATAGGTCCATCTACAGGTTCCTCTTATTTGACTTATAGTGTTTTGTGGTTCTTGAACTCTTCAAGATCTATTATCCTCCCACTAGCCCCTTTTAATGATAAATACCTTTATCTTAGAAGGCAGCGTGTTTCGTAACAAACACCTTTTGCTAAGTAGAATTATAGAACATATACCCTAAACTTACTTTAGGATGTCCCACAAATCTGTACATGTCAAATCTTGTCCCAAGCTTATCCTTCGAAACCTTTTCACATAAGTTGGACAACCCCTTATCTTAACATACTTAAGATTAGGAATCCTCCCTATCCATAACTTTTATGGAGTCTTGGAAATTTGGATTTCGAGGTTACCTTTTCGTAGATATGCGACCATTTCTAGGACATGATCTTAGAAGGATCTTTGAAATGTCGGTAAAATCATTATGGACCGCACCATGTCCAACAAGGTACGATTTTTCCATTCAAATACATCAATCAATTATTGCGTATCAGGAGGCGTCCATTATGAGAAAACCATTTAAGATGATCTAGAAACTTATTTCACAAGTATTTATTCCTTGATCTAATCAAAGAATCTTAATACATTGTCAATTTGTTTCACTTCTGAATTCTTTGAACCTTTCAAATAATTCATACTTGTATTTCAGCAAATACACACATTCAACTCTTTGAATGATCATCTCCTTTTCTTTGCAAAATTATTTTCATGTAAGTCAAGTATACAAAATATATTAAGTAATATTCCAGTTCTATACAAAACATTATTATTATAAATAGAACAACAATTATTCTTAATTATAATACCAAAGATTTCATTGTCCAACAATAAAATGGAAATAATATTTTTAACAAGAACCTGGAATACAATAACAACTTATTGACTTAATAGATTTGCCGTAGGCATTGCTAAACTATAAGTTTCTATGGCTAATATGGCAACCTTTGCTACATTTCCCATACATAGGATTACTTATATTTGTTTAGCTTTCTACTTGCTTGGTCCTTCATAAATCTATATTTATGATAACCAAAGTCAGATATCAATACCCAAGTAAAACCTTGACTTAAAAAAAAATTATTCTAAATCATGAACAAATTTGTATTTGTAACCAAAACTTCACTAAGCTTCTTTGGTTAGCCTCTACAAGATGTTTCTCGCAGTTTCTTTCCAAAGTATCCGGGCTTATTGCGGTGGAAGCAAGCTCCTTTGTTATCCGTGATCGCTTTTGTTCTTATTATCCTTTGTTTATGCCTTTCTATTTACCTTCTTTGAATCGTTCTTCTTTTCGGAAGATCCTTTGGCCCCTACCCAAGAAGACTTGATCTTTCTTGGTTGAAAGTGACTCTCAACATTTTTCAATATGTTAAGCAAATCGGCCGAGGCCGATATCTAGCTTGTTCATATGAAAATTCACAACAATGTGAAAGGAGTAGGGAATGAGTGCAAGATCAAATCTTGGCTCAACTCTCCATCCATGACAAAACTCGTTGTCCTAATTGATCAATCAAATTGATAATGTTAAGGACTTTTATCTGTATTGTAGTGTCATCGGTCATTATAGATCGGAAGAGCTCCTTAGATATCGATATCTATCGATCCTACTTTCCTCACCATCAACTACTTGATGTGCGAGGAATATAGTAGAAGCATCCATAGTTTCATGCCGATCAAGCTCGTTACTCATGGATGCGAGCATGATGCATTGAGGCTAATTGTGCATTATCTTGCCACTTTCTAAAAGTAGCAATCTCTTCCTCGGAGGCATTATGCTCGCAACCATTGCATGGATAGGCGTATTAAGGACATAAGATAGCTTTTTCACTATGAGAACTATTCTCAAATTCCTTAACCAATCCGTTTAATTTGGTGCGGTTAATTTAGCATCTAATATGCTTCGCATGATGATAGTAATTTTAGACATTGTAAAATTACGTAAATGAATTTGTAATTAACAACATTTTAACATACATTCTTTTATTAATTACCAAAATAAATTAGGTCTTGTTTTAAATTGGTATCTCCCACTATTTTCTTCAAACTATATTACCCTCACTTATATAGTTAAGCAAAATCTAATTAAAGATTTGCTAGTGAGAATAAGGATCCCATTTCAAATGTATATAGCCTTGTGGTGACACAACAAACTATATATAAATAAATAGGTAGACAACTTTTGTCAATTACATCAACTATGCAACTCCTTTTCTTTTTGCCTCTTAGATTATTTTGATCAAGTGGTGGCACATCCGAATCAAAATTATCCAAGTTAAGTCCGACCTAGCACTCCATATATTCAAAAAAAGAAAAATATCATCCTTGTGGTGACACAACAAAACAATATTGTTCAATTTTCTTTATAAGCATCAAATGTGATAAATTAACATCTTAAATACTTAATACTTGCCTTGTGGTGACACAACAAACTCATATTAAATATTTAATACTCTATTAATTTTATCATGCTAGAAAGGCGACGTTCGATATTTCAAATATCTTTGAGCGCTTAGGACTTAATATAAAAAAAATTGAGGGGTTTGCTTTTAATTTGTCTCATCTTGTTTAGCGCATGCATGCATATATATATATAAAACGCGCGTTATATTAATTAACATGCTGAAGCATGTTTGCATAATATATAATATATATAGTATAAGCATGCACATATAGAATACTATATTCTACCCGAATTGATTATGGACTTTTATTCTAGTTTGGTTCACTAGAGCCACCAAGTGAACCAAAAGGTCAAACCCCCCAGGTGCAAGAAATAATATTTAAATATAACTATTACATTTAAACTTAGGGCTCCATTACAAAGCGGGTCTTCAAGCGCCTCCTTGCTCCTTGATCTCCAATTCTTCAAAATTAATTCTAATTATTCCTATTACAAAACTATTTAAAATAAATAGAAACCTTGATCAGCAGTCAAGGGGAAGTACATAGGAGGGAGTTAGAATTTACATTAAGAAAAATTAGAGAAGACGAGGTACGCAGACCCCATTTAATAAAACCCATGCATTCATGCATCCAACTAAAATAAAATCCAATCACATTGGTCAATAGTCCATAATCAATCCCTTTTATTATCATACACATCACCATATGTATCAATAAATAACATTCATCTTATGAATAATAAATATTTAATATATATATTGATATCATTTAATGGGCAAATTTAGTTGGTATAAAATCTAATTTTTGAATAAAAATAAACTCCTTTATTTTAATCCAAATTTAAATCAAAATAAAACTATTTTATTTTAATTTATCCAATTTTGAATAAAATAAACTATTTTATTTTAATCAAAATCTTTAATCAAAATAAACTCCTTTATTTTAATTAATTATGGAATCTAATTCCAAGTAAAAAATAAAAAATAAAACTCCTTTATTTAAAGGAAACACAGATTCTTTTCCTATTCACAAATAAACTCTTTTATTTTGAATAATATGAAATCTTATTTCATATCTAAATAAACTCCTTTATTTAAGGAAACATGGATTCTCTTTCTATTCATAAATAAACTCCTTTATTTTGAATAATATGAAATCTTATTTCATATCTAAATAAACTCATTTATTTAAGGAAACATGGATTCACTTTCTTATTCACAAATAAACTCCTTTATTTTAGGAAACATGGAATCCAATTTTAACTCCAATTAGTTATCATGGAATCCAATTACAACTCTAATTAGTTAGCATGAAATTTAATTTTAAAATTAAAATAAACTCTTTTATTTTAATATTAAAATAAACCTTTTATTTTAAGATTAAAATAAACTTTTTATTTTAATTATAAAATAATTAAAATAATATATATATATATATATATTACAGTATATATATATATATACATATATACTATATATATAGTTACAGTATATATATCATATGTTGTAACCTTATATATAAAATATATATGTTATTCTTCATCCGTGCATGTCATCCTTTTAAATCCAGCAAGTCAGCAACATATATATCCCTTTAATGAAAAACACGAATGATAACAGTTTCTCATTTTTATTTTTATTTTGAAAAAGTAGCCACGGACGGAATGGTTATAAAATCCATATAAAGGTAATCATCCTGTGACATCTTTTGAAAACAAGATCATATATGCAGCGAATTCGCGATTTTTTTATTTTTTTTTAAATAAATTTTATACAATAAATTATGCCCAATTAAATTGTTCTAAACACATATCAATATACATATCGAATTAAAACAATTAATAATTCGCATAAAAGTTTGGCTCTGATGCCACTGTTAGACTTGTAATATTCATGAACGCAATCAAATTGCAAAAATAAGCGGAAACGTGTAAAAATCAGAGTTTTAAAATTTTACAAACCATATACCCGGATCACCCTTTATGCACAATTATTAATTAAACGAAAAGATAAAGAATAAAATCATACCCTTGAAGATCGAGCTTCCTCAGGTACAAGTTCACCTCCAAATCCTTTCGCGTTCAACTTGAATTCACCGAGTTTGGTTCCTTCCTTTGATCAATGTTAGCCACCCAAGTGTTTGGCCTCTAAAGGTGATCCACCAAAGAAGAAGAAGGATTCAAGAAGATGGGTGGTTGGCTAAACCCTAGTTTTTCTATCTCTATAGAAAAAGAGCGTACTCTGCAACTCTTTGGAATTGCGTATCAGTTGATATCTGATATAAGACTCCTCTTATAAAGATATCAGGTAACCTTATTTAATAAAATAAGGTATTACTAAATTAAACTCTTTTAAATAAATGGGCTCCCTAATCTTATTAGGGATAATTAATTAAACTCCTTTAACTAATTTTCCCTCCTAATCCTATTAGGAATAAATGAGAGTACTTATAATAAATTAATTTCTAAACTCTTTTAGAAATTAAAATAATAATAATTGTAATAATATTAATAAGACTCCTCTTATTAATTTATATTTAATATTTCTAAAATATTAAATAATAAATATTAAGCTATTTAATTTATTCTATCACCATAGATTAAATTAAATATACATACTTTATATTATTACGATTATGCCATTAACTTCTTAAATAATTATTCTTCCTTTTATGGTGTGACCCTTTAGGTTCTCCATATTAAACCCGGTTGTGAATAAATCAATTAGAACAATTCTAATCTTATTTAAATAAATAAATTAAACAATTAATTTATTTAAATAAATAATATTTATTCTACAATAGGGATAAGCCTCCCTAGCGATCAACGACTTTCCGGATAATATAGATTTCAACATTAATCATAAAATAACCTTTGAGTAAATAGTTACTGTACAATTCAATCCTTCCACCATACAATGTCCCAATTAAATATAAAGACATGGAATTCTTTCACAAGTCTTATTTTATTTAATTATATGGATTTCGATCCTTAAATGCACAACTCAAATAATGCAAATTAGAAACTCCTTTCTAATTTCATTACGCCTTGGCCAAGGACTCTTTGGGTTGTCATTTATCGAATCACATAGGACATTTCTCTTCTTTTAATGAAGTGGTAGATTCTTTATTGATCATACATTATCTCCATGTATAACTTATTATACAAGCATACCCTTTGATATACCCTAAGGGTCTTAAGGAATAAGTCAAAGTATAACTCATCATACACAAGATACTATGATAATCTCAAGTCCAAGGATCACTTCAGACTACTATCACTACTGAGAATTCCTATTGATGAGCAAGTAAAACTCCATTAGGTATTCCTTAGCGAGCCACGTTCGATGAACTTATTCTCTAATAAGCACCTACATACTTGCTTTAGTGTCTCCACACAAATGATCATGAGATCAATCATCCTCATCCAATGAGCAACAACGTATGTACCAATCTATCCGGATTCACTAATCCCCAATTTAGTAATCCAATGATTGGGAACTATTTTAGTTTTAAGCTTTCTAAGAATTTAGATCTCATTAGAATGATCATCATCATTATTCTAAAAGCATTGCTTAAAACTATGGGTTTATCACATATTATAAAACAGCATCATGTAGATAATTAAAAGCCTTTAATAAATTAATACTTTTCATTAATAAATGAATAAGATTGTTACAAAGTATATGCTTTATCATCAAACATGATTGGCTTGTGTGCATACTACTTTCAGATCATCCCAATGCGCCTTGTATTGATCAAGACTGCATGCAAGAACGATATTATCGTTCACTCTATCCACCTTAGGTGCACAAAAGTTTTCCCATATTCGGGATGTTCATACTTAGTCGGGAATCCGAACCAAAACAATCTAGTTGGATACAATAACGTTCTATCTTGTTCAACAATATTTTTATGTCTAATTTGAATCAAATAGCTTAGAGCGACTTTTAAGTCAACGTATACATACTTGAAATCAATAAGTATGTATCAACATATGATTAAATACAATGGTTATCCAAGTGGGGAAACTTGTTTAACCCTATATATGAAACGAATTAACAAATAGAATAAATATCTGAATTATACAATAATACAATGATTGGATAATGTAAGAACTTGTATGAATACAAAGATTGGATACATAATCAATAATAATAGAGTTAATAATCTGGCTCAATAATATGATTCTGAAACATTCTTACTCATGTCTGTTGCATAAAGGAAATGAAAAGGTAGGATACTTGCACAATGTAAATAATAGATCAGATACTTGCTCAATAATAATTGGAGTAAGTTTAGGAAACTTGCATAACATGATATACATGTTTGCACGAATTAAAAGTAGTGCATAAGGTTTAGATACTTGCCTGAACTGCTGCTTAAAATAACGCAACTTAGTTCTATCTTTTATATCAAAACCTATCATTCATAATATCATTCGTTCGATTAGAATAATATATCATATCACATAGTACTACTAATTGCAATCAGCACATAACCTAATCACATTGTCACATATATTTAACAGTCATTACATCATAAATAAACACGTATCTAGTCAAATTATCTAAGTCTAGATTAATTTTTGAAATATTTCGGTGTACCGACGGCTTTATCGGGTAATTATCGAGTCTAAGACTCTATCGTGTGGTTCAATATTCGTTTAGATATTCTAAATATCAGTCATATTATTTTTTATAGCCTTATAATAATTTCTAAATAATTATTATAATTTATCATGAATTTTCAAACACTAAAATCATTATTAAATGATTTAAATATTAACTAATTCTATTATCATTAATATTTAAATAATATTAAACTATTAATGAAACCATTGCCAAAATATTAAAGTTATTTATAATAACTCAAAATATTTTTAAAGTGTTAATATTACCCTTAAATGATTTTTAAAACATTTAAAATCATTTTAAATAATTACCATTAATATTAGAATATTAATTTATTATTTATCAACATATTAAAAGTCATTAGTTATAACTTAAAATATTTTTAATTCATTTATTTCCTTTTTAAATGATTTTAATTCAATAAAACCATTTTAAACTATTTAGTTAATATAATTATTAAATAAATTTAATATCATTAATGTTAAATAAATATCATTAAGCTTAAATTATTAATGAAATTATCCTTTAACTATTAAAAGTTATATTTTATAACTTTAAATATCTTTAAACACTTTATTTCATTTAAAATGATTTTTCTAATATTAAAATCATTTTTAATTAATTTATTTAATATAATTACTAAATAAATCTAATATCCTTAATATTAAAATATTAATATTTTTCATGACAAAATATCAAAAGTTATATTTTATAACTTAAAATATTTTTATAATCTCTAAATCATTTTTATATAAATTTTAAATCATTAATTCTATTTTTCATCATTTATTTAATATCCTTATTAAATAACTTAATCATCATTAATATTTAATTATTAATGAAATACATCACAAAATATTAAAAGTTATAGAAAATAACTTAAAATATCTTTTATATCATAACATATTTTTAAATGATTTTTTATGTATAAAATCATTTTTAAATAATTTATTTAATATTATACTTAAATAAATTAAATACTTTTTATATTCCAAAATATTAAATATTTATGAAATATACTTAAAATAATTTAAAACTAATTTTCGGACTTTAAAATAATTTTTAATAATTTATTTGGTATTTTTAATAATTAAAACTAATTTTTTTCTATTTATTTAATTAAAATAATTAATTTAGAAATAAATATTTCGCTAAAGGTACAATAGGCTACAAAACTGTCGCTAATGGTGTTCTTCGCTCAAACCCAGATTTTCATGTAAGATTTCGAGTGGGGTACTTTGACTGAGATTTCATATCCGATCGTGGTGTTTCTGGACTAAATAATTATCATAGTTTGTAGAACTATTGTAATACTACAAGATACACTAACATTTAAGGTCATATCATGCATCAAATGAAAGATCTAAGCTAACCAAAACACTATCAGAGCTGTTCTTCATTTCTGGGTTTGTCCAGAAATGAAGAACAGTTCGACTGTTCACTTTTGAGCTCCCACTACATGATGATCGTGCAACATTTTTGTGGTCTAAAAGTTTCAGGTTGTAGACCACATGTAACTAAATAGATCTATTACAAAACATCACTAAAACAACAACACAACAAGAAGATATAATCTGGTCAAACTATGCCAGAGAAAATATTCTTCATGAATATGGGTTTTTCCCAGAAACTCATAAGGCTGGTGGTCAACCCTAGTTTGACCACCCATTTCTTTGATCATGTAACAGATTTAGGGTTTGGATTCCATATCTGATTTACTGTATATATTTATAACATTGAAATATTTAAATATAATTAATATTATATTATTATTCTCATCCCTTGATCAATACCCAAATTTAGGGTTTGGATTACATATCTGATTTATTTTTCATATCTAACATTATTAATTAAGTTAAAATAATTAACTTAATAATCTATACTAAAATTCATATAATAAAATAGTAATTATAATAATTCTAATAATCATTTCATATATTATTTAAATAATATAAAATAATGTTTTCATGGAAAATAATTAATAAAAAATATTTACGCATACAAAAATTAATTACTATAGGAATATAATTTGTAGTGATTAATAATTCTAAAAATATTTATAGGTAATAAATATATTTGCATTTATCATACATTACTTGACACATATTCTCATCATTAAAATAATACAAAATAAAATTTATATGCAAAATTTCTTATTTATTTATATGCAAAATATCGGGTTATTACAACAAAAGCCTCAAATGTTTCTTCACCCAAAGGGAACTCAACATGCGGCAATGACGTTGGCTTGAACTATTGAAAGATTATGATCATACCATCCTGGAAAAGTTTAGCGTGGTAGGTGGCGCATTGATCGAAAGAGTAGAAGATCATATCTTGGTCGAGTGCAATATTGTCAACGTAAAGGTCCATTTTATATGACTTGGAAAGGATGGAGATAGAGTTAAAGACTCCAGGGACCAACGTGATGATGGCGAATATACGAGTCGAACCGACTTTAATCGATAAAGTTAAAGTTGTTCAAGCTACAGACCTGGAGTTGATGCGTATGAGGAAGAAAGTGCAAGAAGGTGTTATTCCGGAAGCAAGAATCGATGAAGAAGGAATACTTCGAGTCAACTCCAGACTTTTTGTTCCTAACGATTCTAACTTGAAGTATAAAATCATGATGGAGGCGCACAACACACCATTTTCAATCCATCCTGGGAGTACCAAAATGTATCGTGATCTTCGACATACATTTTAGATAGCGGGATTTATCTCAAGGTGTCTAACTTGTCAACGAGTCAAGGCGGAGCATCTGCCAAAAGGTCCATTACAACCACTAAAAATTCCAGAATGGAAGTTAGAGCATATTACCATGGATTTCATTACTGGTCTTCCCAAGATTTCTGAAGGCATAGATACTATTTGGGTCATTGTTGATAGGTTGACCAAGTCTGCTCATTTCTTACCGATACGAGAAACTTATACACTTAAACGTCTTGCTCGTATGTACATAAATAAGATTGTAAGACTGCATGGTATGCCAGTATCCATAGTTTCTGATCGAGACCCAAGATTCACTTCATGATTTTGGGTTAGTTTGCAGAAAGCTATGGGCATGGATATACGATTTAGCTCGGTATATCATCCTCAGACGGACGGACAGTCAGAGAGGACTATTCAAACTCTTGAAGATCTATTAAGACTCTGTGTCCTTGACTTCAAGGGAAATTGGGACAAGTTCTTACCATTGGTGGAGTTTCCCTACAACAACAGTTATCAAGCAAGTATTGGCATGGCTCCATTCGAGGCGTTGTATGGAAGAAAGTGTCGTTCTCCAGTATGCTGGGATGAGGTGGGTGAAGCAACGTTGTTGGGACCGGAGTTTGTACGTATGACTACGGAAAAGATTCAAACGATCCGACAACGTATAAAAACCTCACAAGATTGACAAAAGAGTTATGTTGATGTTCATCGAAAGGACGTAGAATTCGATATTGGAGATTATGTGTTGTTACGTGTTGCTCCATGGAAAGGAGTTACGAGATTTGGAAAGAGAGAAAAGCTCAATCCTCGATTCATTGGCCCATTTTTAATCCTCGATCGAGTAGGAACTATGGCCTATAGACTCGCTTTACCTCCAAATATGTCTCGTGTTCATAACTTTTTCACATATCTATGTTACGTAAATATGTGAAACACTCGAACCACATTATTGAGTTAGAACCAGACAAGATAGGGGAAGATTTAACGTATGAAGAGGTTCTTGTTAAAATCTTGGATAAAAAGGAGCATATTTTACGCTCCAAGGTTATACCTCAAGTTAAAGTTTTGTGGATAAACCACGATGTTGAGGAAATGACCTGGGAGTTCGAATCTAAAATGAAATAAAGGTATCCTTACCTCTTCGACATACTAGGTACGTACCCTAATTCCGAGGGCGAAATTTCATAAGAAGGGGAGGTTGTAAGACCCCAACTTTTATGACTAATGATGAATTTTCTATAAATATTATTTTTGAATATTATGGTGTGGATTTGATAATGTTATAGTTGTGGGTAATATTTACAAATTTTTCAAAGTAAACAAGTGGTTATATAATATTCGATTGGTCGGGGAATATTCGTTTTAACAAGGAATATTCTTACGACGGCACAATCATTGGTGGACCCAATAACGGAAGTATTGTCGTAATTAAAAAACGACAGAATTATCTTTTTATAAAATAACGGTAGAGGTGTTACCGTTAAAACTGTTGAACTACCCGGTAGTAAAAGTACAGTAATACGCGTGGTTGCATAGTAGCACATAGTATTGATTATTGATGCTTACGTGATAAATCACTCAGTTATACTCAATTATTGCTAAAATAATTGCTGCATCATATCTCTCATATTATTGATTCAATTATTATCACATTATCATCTGCATAATATGATATATTATTAAATCAATAATTGAGACGGCAAAGTTATTCATATTATTATTTGCAATATTGACAATGTCTAGAAGTTACATCGAGGAGAGGTTTGGTCACCTAATTGCGGCGCGATAAGGAGAAAACCTTATCGGAAAAGCCCCTCTTTTCTGGGAACGACCTGGTTGTTAAATATTGTGAATTATAATATTAATGATGAATAAGTTTGTGTTGATTAAATATGAAATTGATAGTTCCATTGAGTGGGAATTATTAGTGTTAGTAGAAATCGATATTTATTTCGATAATAATTGATGTTTGGAAGTTATATTGACCAATCGGGTATTCGGGGCACTTTTCGTGCCGGAGTACTATTCACGGATTACTATTCATGGATTACTATTCACCCGGTTACTATTCACTCTAATATTGTTCACTCGGGTATTTGGGACACTTTTCGTGTCGGGGTACTATTCACTGGGTACTATTCCTGAAGTACTATTCATGGGCTACTATTCACCCGAAAAATATATTTCTTTTCGGTCCAAATTATTTTTGAGTACAATATTATTCCATGAGAAGATGTGATAATTTTTCAGACAGTTGGTTGAAATTATAATAGTAAATTAATATGGATCGTTGGTTTAATGTTTTAATAGTAATGTTAGTTCCCGGAGGCACAATAGTTATCTAGAAGGGGGGGTTGAATAGATATTTAAAAACTTTAGCGGAATTAATATTAGTTTTAATCTCCCTTAAGATAGTGAGTTTATGAGAGTGAGGCAGATATAGCAGTTATAGCAGATATAGCAGTTATAGTAAGAATGTAAAAGACACAATCGTTTTAAGTGGTTCAGAGCACTTAAAGCTCCTAGTCCACTCTTCTACTCCTCAAGTAGGAAATCCACTAAGGTTGTCTTTTACACTTTCTGAATCACTTAGATTCCTTCTAGACCAGCAGTCTAGGAACTTCTTAGTTCACTCTTGAACTCTTCAAGTCCAGCAGACTTGGCTCTTTTACAGTTCACTTAGAACTCTTCAAGTCCTTCTGACTTGGAACTTTTTCTTCAGTTAATTGGTAGATGTTGAGTTCATGATGGTTGCTACTCAGTTGCTATTTAATCACTTGTTCGAAAGAACTGAGTAGCTGAGCAAGCTTTTCTTTTTCCCAGATCGTAGA
The DNA here is from genome assembly GCA_020205615.1 of Panax quinquefolius. Taxonomy (NCBI): domain Eukaryota; kingdom Viridiplantae; phylum Streptophyta; class Magnoliopsida; order Apiales; family Araliaceae; genus Panax; species Panax quinquefolius. Next base: position 126,365,258 of record CM035169.1, read on the forward strand.
GTTGAGCGTTGAGAGTTCTTATTCATTTTTGTTCAAAGCTTGCGTTCATCTCTCATCTGCTTGATTTGCATATATGTTATCTTGAAAACTATCCGTTGGATCCATCCGTTGAAGCATTAAATGCATTTGACCTTTCTGTTCTTTGATGGAGACTTTTCTTTACATCTTCTGAATTGCATTCTGGCCCACTGACACAGCAGACTGCTTTCTCACCTAACACCTGAAAAGATGTTTTCCCCTTTACCAATGGTATTATCCCTAGCTTCTTTAATACGCTTCTTTGTTGTATACTAAGGATATCTCTTATGTCTTTGGGACTGGTGAGTACTACAACATTTAGAATTCATTCCTCATATGTTGGAGTTTGTCTCCACATGAAGCGTGAGGCTTGATGCTTCTGACACAAGACAAATGATACTCTACGATTCAGATCGTGGTACTCAACGATTCAGAACGTGGTGACTTGTCGCCTTGGTGCTTGGTCTGATGCTATCAGCCGAGAGTACTATAATATCTCTTAAATACTTGCACACTACGATCTTCACTTGCTTGAGTTGTAAACTCTATGTTTCTGAGAGCACACTACGATATCTAAGTTGGCTCGGCAAACGTTGGGACCACTCTACGATTTTTGAAGAGGCCCTTCAAGGCAGGCACACTATGATCCTTGAAGCTCTACGTTTCTGCCTTGACTTCTGCAATGTTGATCAGATTGATACACTATGAATTCTTCGAAGCCTATCTATTACATCTCAAGATCAACCTAACAGCTTTGATCTTTCTATCTATACATTCATTTACAGAATGATACACGTTAAGATCTTAGATCAACCTAACAAATTTGATCTATCACTAAGTCCTTGAACATATATTCCAAGAAGGACTTTACAAATAATCATGAGCATTTACATTTAAAACATCAAATCAAAATATGCATTCTCCCAACAATCTCCCCCTATTTGATGTTGACATAACTAAGGAGATTTGTTGTCATGATTATTAGTTTCTAGATTCAATTGCAAGAAAGTAAACATGACTTAGTATTTTAGTGAGCAGCTAAAATTTCTATAGAATAAGTATGAATTTAATAATGTTCAAAGAGTAATACATTTTAGCTTTACATCAATAAGAATTTAAACTTTCACTTATCTCTATTTCTTTGGTCTTTTGCGTGGAGGATTGGCATACTCCTCAGCCCTTCTTTTCCTGCTTGCTTCATCCCTTCTGCCTATCTCTTCCCGCTCACTTGGGCTTATCCTTGGGTTGTGATCATGCCTATTCATGAATGCAGGATCTCCAATTGGCATTCTTAAGCCTGTAGTGGTCATATTTTTTGAGCTGGTAGCTGGCCCCTGACTCCTTATTGGCTGAGCCATCAAGACTTCCTGCTGATCAGATCATTGAGTCTGATTGCTTGATCGTGGAGTCTATTGATGGAATTGCCTTGTAGGAGGGCTTCTTGAAGCTTGAGTGTGAAATTTTCCTCTACCTCTTCCCTGGCTTCCTTGAACTCCTCTGCCTCTACCTTGGCCTCCTTGAACTCCTTTCCCTTTATTCTCCCCCTTTATGTTAGCATCAAGGGTTCGAATGTCTTCTTATAGTCAGTCACTCCTTGGACAAGCTCGTTGAGTTGGCTTTGTGTTTGAGCAATGTCCTCTCAATTTTCCTTGACTAGAGCATCAGATCGAGCTTCTCTGTTCCGGAGGACAGCTAGAATAGTGTCAGTTTGTTGTTCTTGGTCTACATTGGCTTTCTGAAATTCTTTGACTGAAGTTTTCAGGTTGATGATGTTCTCCATCATAAGGTTATTTTGGGCTTCTTGAGATTTCTATAATTCAAGAGCAGCCTCTCTTTGTTTAGTGGCTATCCGGAAGTGAATATCATCTCTGTCATTCATGCTTTGAAGCATTTTATTGATAATTTCCCTCAGCTTCTTTGTAAGCTCAACATCCAGAGTGCCTGGGAGATTATTTGCAGCAGTGATCATTTGAGTCAGCCTGAGATGAATGTGTTCTGAGTGAGTTTCAAGGCTTTCATCGATGTCCTTGACCATGTTCTTGGACACTTCATTCAAGTCATCTTTCGTGGGCAGATTTGAGAGTGGACCACTGAGTTGAGGATTATTTAAAGGAGGGGATGCTTTCTTGGATTGATCTTGCAAGGAGTAGAGGGCAAGATCGAGATTGAAGTATTCGTTGTTGGATGAGGAGGGAATATCCGATGGATGGGCCTGGGTTTGGATGTTTGGGCTTGATAACTCTACGATTGGAGGTGGAGACTCTGCAATGAGGCTAGAGTCCGTGATCGTAGAGATGATAGGTTGTGGGAGCATTATGAAGTTGATCACATTTGGTTCCTCAGTTACAGAATTTTGGGATTCTGCAACTGGAAATTGATTTAGTGGATGAAGAATCACTTCCAACCATCGTGGGAATTCATAAAATTGACTAAATGAGGATGATGGCAAGTGATTAACTCTGATGAGGGTTGGGATAGACAGTACCTCAGGTTTATACTTTGAGAAAGAGTTGTTTGTGAGTAACTTCTTGGCGAAGTTGAATCTTCCTGGGAATCCATTGGCTAGTACTAAGATGGACTGATACTCTTTGAAGCTCCAAAATATGTGATTCCAGGAATTTAGAATCTGAGCTTGATGGAAAGGCATCATGGGTAGATATGAAAATAGTTGCTCATAGTTGGCTCTTCTGTACCCATCAATGCCCACAAAAATGATCTCGATCTCGTCATCTTCTTCCTCTTCTCTGTCTTTGCTTATAGAGTCCATTATATCAATGGCTTTATTTGGCTCTTGCTCTGGTTCTTCCTTATTTTCTGCAGGAACTACTTTTTCTGCCATGGAGATGTCATGAGCCTCTCCCTCACCTTGATCATTTTCTTGTGAGTTTAAAAACTCCCCCTCAACTGGAGCATTTTCTAGAATGAGAGCTTCAGGCATCTCCCCCTCAGCTGGTGTATTCTCTATCATAAGAACTTCAGGGATCTCCCCCTCAGCTGGAGCATTGTGCTCTTGGCTTACTTTGGACAATTCCTTTTTGGCAGCCATACTCTTATCTTCTTCCTTGAGCACTTTTTCATTTTCAAGGATATATTTCTTGACCAGTTTTCTTCTTGATTTTCTAGGCTGAGCCACAGCCTCAGGATTTTCTTGAACTTCAGTTTTGTCCTGTTGATCACCCAGACTATCAGGTGTGGCTGCTTCTTTGCTCGAGGTGATTGGTCTGGTCTCTACGATTAGTAGAGACTCTATAATTGAAGAGATGGATGGCCTTTTGGATTTGTGGCTAATCTTATTCTTCTCCAGCAGCTGAGATATGGTAGCTCTATCTTCTTCTGCCTCAGCTTGCAGTTGCTTCTTTCTCAGGATCCTTAAAGTCTCAATGTCAGAGGACTCTACTGGTTTATCAGTTGTGGATCCCTGGGGTTCTTCTTCTATCCTAGCCTTAAGCTTCCTCTTGCCCTTGCTTTTTCTGATAAGGGCAGAGGGTTCTCCCTTGTTTGTTTCTTCTTCTTCTCCTTTAATTTCTCTGACAACTGACATATTTCCTGGCACTCCTGATTCCCTTATTTCACTAGTTCTTCCACTGGATTCAGACATTATTCGTACATTTTTAGCTGGATTCCTTTTCCAGTTTTCGAATAGTTGTTGGGTCATTCGCATGTTTGGATTAATGGTTTCTCCTTCGTCGTCCTTAATCTTGTCTCCCAAAGCAGCTTGTAGGATGATACTTATAAATCGCCCGTAGAGCATCTTTTGAGAGCTCTTTGTCTTCTTTGAGCTGATTAACCACTTCCCAATCCATTCAAGCATTAGAGGCCTATAGTTAAGTTGTATTTCATAACATATGGCAGACATGAGCTTGAGTTGCACCTCATTTACAAAGTCATGACCAGAGCTCTTGCAACATACACATTTTTCCAATAATATCAGCAAGAAATTTATACCTCTGGGGAAACTCCTTCTTCTTGTATCCTTTGACAGAGGGAGATTTCTTGTGATGCATCTTTTTGAGTCCCTTATGGAAGTCTATGCCATCTATGGACGGATACCCTTCAGGTTTGAGACCTAGGGCTAGATTAATGTCCATAGCCTTTAGTCTAATTTCTATGTTCCTGACTTTCGCAGTGATGGTGTTGTTTTCAAATACACCATTATTGTAGAATTCTTTTACCAGCTTCGGGTAGATCAATGTGTCTGTGCCCAAAGCTTCTTCGAGATCCACCTTCTTCAGTAACGACAGAGTTTAGTGAAACTTGGGTTCAGCTATTTTGAACTCGTCAAAGCAAAGTCTGTAGCCGGAGATAACACTAGAAGCCGCCATTGATTTTCTTGCAAGAAGTGTGATTGACTGAGCTTTCTTCTGATCTAGGGTTTCTGTTTTGAGAGAGGATGAGAGAGATAATCTTTTGAACTTCTGATTTCAAAAATGTGCTTTCAAATAGTACATATAACTTCCCTCTCTCCATTTTGCTTAGTGGTACAGGTGTCGAATTCTGCTTGGCTCTACGAATTTGACTGAGAAGGATTGTACTCATTTACCCTTAGCTCCTGCAGAGCTGATGTGTCTTTAGGGAGGACCACGATCGTTGAGATAGCTTTTGTGATCGTTGAGTCTGAACTACAATCATTGATTTTGTCCATCAATCGTCGTGGCTGAGCTACGATCGTCGAGTCTGTCCAGCAATTGTCGTGTCTGAACTACGATCGTTGAGTCTGATCGGATCCTTGTGATGAGTTTTTAACTTAGCATTCTTTTAAGGTAGCTCAGGAAGGGCCAACCTCTTGGAGTAAGTCAAGGGTTAGGTTTGTTCATGAGGTGCTTATCAGAGAGATTGCCTTGTTTTGAAACTTATCATCACAGGATGCTCCTCTTGATGGTGGGGTTCTGCTATCGTTGAGTCTACACTACGATGGTTGAGTCTATGATACGATCATTTTCTTTCATGTCCCTTCAGCTCTACGATCGTGGACTTCCCTTGATCATGTCTACGATTTCAACCATAGCCTTTGTATCTGTATAGTTAGCACATACTATAGCATATATTTCATGGTTGTAAATTAAGCATTCCTAGCTCACTTATTAACTTGTTAAACCTGGATTCATCTAGAGGTTTGGTAAAAACATCAGCAAGTTAATTTTCAGTAGGGATATATTGTAAAGATATAGTTCCATTTTGCACATGATCCCTAATGAAGTGATACCTTATTTCTATATGCTTAGTTCTAGAATGCATAACAGGATTATGAGTTATTGCTATGGCACTTGTGTTATCACAGTGAATGGGAATGGAATTGAAATTAAACCCATAATCAGCTAGCTGATTTTTCATCCATAGGATCTCGAGCACAAAGAATGTTGCCAACAAAGAATGTATTCGGCGTCTGCGGTTAGCGTGGATACTAATTTTGTTTTTTGCTAAACCAGGACACAAGTCATTTCCTAGCAATTGATTGGTGCATTGGTACTCTTTTCTATCTATTTTGCTGTACTGCACAATCGAGATCTGTGTATCCTGTTAGTTCAAATGAGGATTCCTTGGGGTACCAAAGCCCCAAGTAAGGTGTACCTTTGAGATACCTGAAAATCCTCTTTACAGTAGATAAATGTGATTCTTTAGGGTTAGCCTAAAATCTAACACATATGCATGTTACAAACATTATGTCTGGTCTACTGGCAGTTAGATATAAAAGAAAGCCTATCATACCTCTGTATTGAGTTATATCAATACTTTTACCTTTTTCATCTTTGTCAAGTTTGGTTGCAAGAGCAATTGGGGTTTTCATGGGAGAGGCTGATTCCATGCCATACTTCTTAAGTAAATCTTTGATGTGCTTGGCTTGGTTTATGAAGATTTCTTCATCAGTCTGCTTTACTTGCAGTCCAATGAAGAAATTCAGCTCACCCATCATGCTCATATCAAACTTTCTCTGCATTAGCTTGGAATCTCTTGCATAACTTTTCGTCAGTAGAACCAAAAATAATATTATCAACATATATTTGAACCAATAAGACTTTGTCTTTATGCTTTCTAAGAAATAATGTGGTATCTACTCTACCTCTAGTGAACCCATTTTCAATCAGGAAGTTAGTTAGTGTTTCATACCATGCTCTAGGTGTTTGTTTAAGACCATATAAGGCTTTGTCTAATCTATAAACATAATATGAAAAAGATGGATTGATGAAACCTGGAGGTTGCTCTACATAGACTTCTTCTTGAAGTTCTCCATTCAGGAATGCACTTTTGACATCCATCTGGAAGACCTTGAACTTCATGTGAGCAGCAAAGGCAAGTAAGATTCTTATGGCTTCTAGTCTGGCAACAGGTGCAAATGTCTCATCGTAGTCAATGCCTTCTTTTTGAGAGTAGCCCTTGGCTACTAATCTTTCCTTGTTTCTGATTATTACTCCATCTTCATCCATCTTATTTCTGAAGACCCATTTGGTTCCAATGACAGGATGACTCTTTGGTCTTGGTACCAATCTCCATACTTTGCTTCTTTTAAATTGGTTGAGTTCTTTCTGCATGGCTTCTATCCAGATGGAGTCTTCCATAGCATCCTCTATCTTCTTTGGTTCTATTTGTGACATAAAGCTTAAATAAAAGCATTCATTTTGGGTGGCAGCTCTTATTTTGACTCTTGCACTTGGATCTCCAATGATTAGATCTTGAGTGTGATATCTTGCCCATCTGTTTCTGGTTGGAACATCTATCCTGATACCTTCTTGTCTTAAATCTTCAAGATCTATTTCTTCTTCTTGGTGTGGAGGTTCGTTATCTTGCATAAACCTCTCTACGATCTCATTTTTTTGCTCAACGATTTCACTATCTTGTACTACGATCGTAGTGTTGAGCTCAACGACTTCATTGGTAGTGTCTGCACTATCGGTCGTAGTATCTTGAAGCACTATTTTGTCTAAGTTTGTTTCATCAAAGATGATGTGAATAGAGACTTCAACACTCAGTGTCTTCTTGTTGAACACTCGGTAGGCCTTACTGTCTGTGGCATATCCAAGAAAGATTCCTTCATCTGACTTGGGTTGGAATTTTGTCAAGTACTGCTTCCCATTGTTGAGAATGTAGCATGCACAGCCGAATACATGAAAGTAGCTGACACTTGGCTTTCTTCCTTTCCACAGTTTGTAGGGTGTCTTCTTGATCGTAGAGTGTATCAGTGATCTATTCTACGTGTAACATGCAGTGTTGATGGCTTCTACCCAGAAGTACTCAGGTAGATGAGCTGCTGCTAGTAGAGTTCTTCTAGCCTATATCAAAGTTCTGTTCTTTCTTTCAACCACTCCATTTTGTTGAGGAGTTCGTGGAGCTGAGAAGTTATGACTGATGTCATTGTCTGTGCAGAACTGGTCCATTTCTGAGAAGTCAAATTCTTTTCCATGATCACTCCTTATAGCCTTGATTTTCTCTCCTTTCTCGTTCATCACCAGTCTGAACATCTTGATCAATTGGGAGCTCATTTCATCCTTTGAGGTTAGGAAGAATACCCATGTGAATTTGGTGTAGTCGTCGACTATAACTAGAGAGTATCTTTTTCCTCCAAGACTTGTTGTTGGAATTGGCCCAAATAGATCCATGTGGAGCAACTGCAAGGGCTTGTCGATAGAGTTGGCAGTTTTGCTCTTGAATGAGCTTCTGGTTTGCTTTCCAAGCTGACAGGCATTGCATGGCCTTTCTTTTACGAAGTTAAACTTAGGTAGGCCTGCAACGAGATCTTTTGATGCTAGTTTGGACATGCTTTTGAAGTTTAAGTGGGACAACCGTCTATGCCATAGCCATCTCATTTCTTTATATGTTTTTGCAAAAAAGCATATTGTCTCGTCTGAGCTTAGTTGACCAAGATTCACTGTGTAGACATTTCCTTCTCTTGTCCCGGTTAGCTTTACAACAGATGTCTTCAAATTTCTGACTTGACACTGGTTGTTGAGGAATGTTACTTGGTGACCCTTGTCGCAGAGTTGGCTGATGCTTAGAAGGTTATGTTGGAGACCTTCCAAATATGCTACTTTGCTGAAAGATACTGCACCATTATCAGCAGAGCCATATCCTCTTGTCTTGCCCGAGCCGTTGTCTCCAAAGATGACTGAGGAACCCTCCTTCTCTATGTAGTTAGATAGAAGGGCTTTGTTCCCAGTCATGTGTCTTGAGCATCCACTGTCCAGATACCAGGTTGTGATCGTGGAGCACTTTTCCCGTCATAACATTGAACCTTCATTTTGGTACCCATATTTGCATGGGTCCTACTTTGTTAGTGCCCTTGGGGACCAAAACTATTTGATCTTGGGTCTCACATGCATGGAATTATAGTAGCATCTTGTAGCCTTGTGGCCAACTCTATTGCACACAAAACACTTAGTATGATACATGCCTGTGTGTGTGAGAGAGTTCATTCTCCATTTGGACTTTTGTGGTTCTTTAGTCATTCTTCTGTTAAACTGATTTTCCTTCTTCCACATGTTCTTGGGTCTCATGAAATGTGAAAAGTGTATCTTACCTCTACTGTACCTTCCCAGTTGGTTCGTAGAGTTGGTTTTATTTAACTCTACGATCCTTAGAGGTTGGTGAGTAGAGGATGAGTTACTCTTCTCTTTTCTGAAGCCCAGGCCATCATAAGATCCTTTACTCCTTGGAGTATGGATGGAAACAGTAGAACAAGGTTGGACTGGTTCTTCCTTCTGTAAGGATTTCACAAAGGTAATGCTTCTACTAAAACTTGAGGCATTACTAGTGCTAGTTTCCTTTGTCTTTTCCACACATGGCTCTGAGATGGATTCCCCAAAGCCTAAGCCTATTCTGTCAAAAGTAATTCTCTGACTAGAGAGCAGGGAGTCCATGGATGATGAGGATTTGTTCCATGTAGAGATAGTCTTTTCTAGTTCCTCAATTTTAGAGGTTAGATTAGACTCTCTTTGTGCATTGAGTTTATTTGTCTATTTTAAGATCTCATTCTCAGCCTCAAGCTTGGAGAGAAGGTTAGTACTTAGAAGAGTTGTTTCAAGCTTTTCTTGAACTTTCTTTTTCTCCTCTTGAAGAAGTGAATGATTCTTGGACAAAACTCTGAACCACTTCATGTATTGATGTAGATCAGTTGTTATGCCATGCAATGCAGTTCATAAATCACTAATGTCTACATCAGGAGAGTTGAAGTCAAATACCTCATCGAGACTTACTTCATGTATGTTGGAATTTTGTTTGTCCTTTGCATGTTTGGCCATTAGGCACAGATTAGCCATTTGTGGTTCTTCATCATCTCCATAATCAAGATTGGAGTCATTGTCTGTATCACTCCACGATCCTCCAGCTACCAGGCCTTTGTCTCTCTTCTGAGGCCTTTTGTTGCCTTTGTATTCCATCATTGCATGTGATTTCTTCTTTAGTTCTTCTCTGAGAGGTTTGTTGCAGTTGGCAATGAAGTGGTCAAGCTTCTTGCAGTTGTAGCATAGATCATTCATTTGCTCCTGGCTGTTGTAGTTGCTGACCTTCTTTGGCTTGTTGGTTTTTCCTTGACGCGTGAACCTTCTTAGTCTTTTTACCAGCATACCAAAGTCTTCATCATCATCTTTGTCATAGTCAAAGTCAATCTCAGTGTTGACCTTGGATGCACTTTCAGTTGCTTTGAGAGCAACACCCTTATCCTTCTTTCTTCTTTCTCATAGGGTTTCAGCTCGTTGAGTCAGCTCCAGTTCGTATGTCAGGAGATCGCCATATAGCTGTTGAACTGTCATCTCATGAAGATTCTTTGACTCTCTAATAGCGGTGGTTTTGGCATCCCACCTGCTTGGTAGGGCTCTCATGAACTTTATGATCAGATCTTTGTTTGGATAGATCTTCCCATATGCTCGTAGAGAGTTGAGCAGAACGTTGAATCTCTCATAGGTGGCAGTTACGTTTTCTCCTTGAACATGAGCAAATATTTCATACTATTGTGTCAGGAGTGATTGTTTGTTTTCTCTTACTTCTTCTGTTCCTTCGTGCATGTTGAGAAGTGCTTCCCAAACCTCCTTCGCTATTTTACTGTTGACAACGTTTTCGAACAGATCATTGTAGACACTCAAAATTTTTTGTACTACTGTCACTAACATTGCAGGAGGACAGATTCGTCTTTTGAGAGAGAACCCTGAAAGACAATCCAAATCCATACCGGATACTACCGGAAGTTCAACATCAACCCCGGATAACATTCTAGGAGTAACAATTTCAACCTCGGATGTAACCCCGAGGCATGCAGATCCAATACCGGAACACACACCGGAGAAGACCGATTAATCTCGGAGATAACCCTGAGGTATCCAGTCTCAGTCCCAACCATGGGAATAGCCACCAACCTTGGTGATAACCCCAAGGAATGCAGTTTCGACGATAACCCCGGAAATTCTTGTTTCAAATACGACCAGCTTCAATCTCGGCGCTCACAACGAGATGCACTGTACCAACCCGGCAATAACATCGGGAAGACAGGCACACCTCAAAGGTGACAATGAGGACCTTCAACAATTGCAGCAGCCCAATCTCAGCGAAGTCTGAGCAACGTCTACTTTATCAGCCCAATCTGGCAATAACACTGGTGAGGGGCAACATCGTCATCTCGTCAACACGATGCCACGTCACGTTGTCTTAACATCTCTACGCAACAATGTCCCACAAGACTAACCAATCCCGAGTGACTATTGCGCGGGGTAACGGATGAAAGTTGAAGCTTGAAGACCGGAGGGCATCGTACCATCTTTAATGACTTCGTACAAACTCTAATCCCATGCCATCGTACAACTCTCGACAACGGCGGTCCGAAATAGGTCCTCAGATACCTCAAGCGGATGCGGTGCACTTCTGAAAGTTCGAGTGGACATTACAATGCTTGAGTGCACGTACTTCGAGACGAACCGACCCGAAAAACTCGGGCCCACCCGGGTTGCCTCTGGTACACCTGCGGCTCAGCCTCAGGTACACCTGCGGTTAAATTGCCTATAAATAGAGGACTTGGGCTGCCCATTTTGCAAGAGAAAAAGGCGAGGAAGCCCTGCCCAATTTGCTCTGCACTCACCCCATAAAGTATACTTTCCCCTTTTAAACACCTGTGAGCTCATATATAGCCCTTTTGTATCTACAAAAGTCAGTGTTTACCCACTCTAAAGATATAGAAGTCTTCTTTGGCTGTCAGCTGTAAGTCTTCTCACACACTTTAGAGTCTTTCTCTTCATCTCTGCACACACCCTTCTACACGTTGAGAGTCGTGTTGCTTGCTTTTTCAGGACTTGATTCGTGGTTTCATTTTAGCCTCTATATATATATATATATATATATATATATATATATATATATATATATATTTTATATATATATTGTGAACATTATCGAGTTATGCCTCGATTGAGCTTGAACTTGATCGAGCGTTTATTTGCTTTAATATATATATATATATATATATATATGAGCGTGTGGTAGGACTACATTCGATGAGCACAGATTTTACATCAGATGCGTTTACTATGCTTTTGTATATATATATATATATATATATATATATATATATATATAATGAACGTGTGATTCGACTCATTCGATGAGCACGGATTTTACATCAGTGCGTTTACTATGCTTTTGTATATATATATATATATATATATATATATATATATATATATATATATATATATATATATGAATGTTGTCGAACTCATTCGATGAGCACAATTTTACATCCAATGCGTTTATTGCTTTGCAAATAAATATATATATATATATATATATATATATATATATATATATATATATATACATACATATTAGTATTGCCCGGAGTCTTCGTGGCAGTTGATCACTTTTACAGCTTTATTTACATTTTGTCCCGCCTAGAGTTCCCTTCGTGGCGGTTGATCGTATTTAAAGCTTTATTTACGTTTTGTCCCGCCTGGAGTTTCCTCCGTGGTGGTTGATAGCTTTTAACATCTTTATTTATATTTTCTGATCCCCCATGGAGGTGCTTCGTGGTTGGTGATCATATCTCTATATATATATTTAATGCTTTTATATATATACCTGCTTACCGCTTTCATATAAATTGCAGTATTCTGTGCGCCTAGGAATCATGTGATCACAGATTCATCCCATTGAATCTAGATTCGGTTCCCCGATGGACATTTTCATTGTGGCGACATTTTGTAAATTATTCTCATGGTATCGAATTTCCTCGGATGGTTTCCATACCCACGAGGAAGTCGGCATTATTTTGTACATTATTTTAAATGCGGATGCCTCGCATCATCAAATAAAATCAACCAAGCCAAACACTTAATAAAATGGGAGTGTAAAAGGTCTCAATTACTATTGAGCATCAGGGTTTGAAAAAACCTTTTTTATAAAACATCATTGCTATATCTTGCTAAAAAACTGAATTTTTACATAAATTCAAACCCTGTGTATATAAGTGCGAACGAGGCCTCGCACTACTTCCAAATAATGACATATTGACCCACACACACACATTAGATAATAGTTTCTTGAAAAGAGGCGGTCACCGTGGTAACACGGATGTCGGGGGGTGCCTAACACCTTCCCTCCGCATAACCAAGTCCCCGGACCCTAATGAATCTCGGTTTCATCGACCCGTTTAGTAGTGTCATATCACTGGGTCAATGTGCAAACCTTTTCTCGGTTGTGTTGGTACAACCATTTAAAAAACCAACTGGCGACTCTTAACAGTCCATCGTCGACATTATACATGTCGGACCCTTTTCACTTGTTTTTTCAAACAAATCTCACCTAAAATGAGAACACCAAAGAACAGGTAACGGAAAGGGACATCTAAAAAATCCCGACATCGACAATTGTCTTCTAAGGATTGAAACAAAATGTTCTTGGCCTTCTTGTCAAGTTGGACAGCTCTCTTCTCGTTGTCAGTCCATTCTTTTTTGACTTTGATTTATATTCTGTTTGGATCGTCTGTAGTTGGTGCAAGCTTTGTTGGAATATAGGGCCCATTTTGAACGGTCTCAAATAGATCTTCATCTATTGAGTCCATGTATGCTTGCATCTGAACTTTCTAGTTAGCAAATTTATCTTTATTGCACATTGATGGCTTGCTGCCTCCTCCAGTTCTTGATTCACTTGGTAAGTGTGCCATTGGATCTACTAAAGCTTTGTAGGCTGTATAATAGAACCTGCTTTGATACCAATTATTAGTTCCCGGAGGCACAATATATAGTTATCTAGAAAGGGGGGGGGGGTTAAATAGATATTTAAAAATCTTTTCGTTTTAACTTGTTAGTAGATAATGATTAAAACTTTAGCGGAATTAATATTAGTTTTAATCTCCCTTAAGATAGTGAGTTTATGAGAGTGAGGCAGATATAGCAGTTATAGTAAGAATATAAGAGACACAGTCGTTTTAAGTGGTTCAGATCACTTAAAGCTCCTAGTCCACTCTTCTACTCCTCGAGTAGGAAATCCACTAAGGATGTCTTTTACACTTTCTGAATCACTTAGATTCCTTCTAGACCAGCAGTCTAGGAACTTCTTAGTTCACTCTTGAACTCTTCAAGTCCAGCAGACTTGGCTCTTTTACAGTTCACTTAGAACTCTTCAAGTCCTTCTGACTTGGAACTTTTTCTTCAGTTGATTGGTAGATGTTAAGTTCTTGATGGTTGCTACTCAGTTGCTATTTAAGCACTTGTTCGAAAGAACTGAGTAGCTGAGCAAGCTTTTCTTTTTCTTAGATCGTAGAGTTGAGCGTTGAGAGTTCTTGTTCGTTTTTGTTCAATGCTTGCATTCATCTCTCATCTGCTTGATTTGCATATATGTGATCTTGAAAACTATCCGTTGGATCCATCCGTTGAAACATTAAATGTGTTTGACCTTTCTGTTCTTTAATGAAGACTTTTCTGCACATCTTCTGAATTGCATTCTGGCCCACTGACACAGCAGACTACTTTCTCACCTAACACCTGAAAAGGTGTTTTCCCCCTTACCAATGGTACTATCCTTAGCTTCTTTAATATGCTTCTTTGTTGCATACTAAGGATATCTCTTATGTCTTTGGGACTGGTGAGTACTACAACGTTTAGAATCCATTCCTCATATGTTGGAGTTTGTCTCCACATGAAGCGTGAGGCTTGATGCTTCTGACATAAGACAGATGATACTCTACGATTCAGATCGTGGTGACTTGTCGCCTTGGTGCTTGGTCTGATGCTATCAGCCGAGAGCACTACGATTTCTCTTAAATACTTGTACACTACGATCTTCGCTTGCTTAATTTGTAAACTCTACGTTTCTAAGAGCACACTACGATCTCTGAGTTGGCTCGGCAAACGTTGGGACCACTCTATGATTTCCGAAGAGGCCCTTCAAGGCAGGCACACTACGATCCTTGAAGCTCTACGTTTCTGCCTTGACTTCTGCAATGTTGATCAGATTAATACACTACGAATTCTTCGAAGCCTATTTATTATATCTCAAGATCAACCTAATAACTTTGATCTTTCTATCTATACATTCATTTACAGAATGATACACGTTAAAAGCTTAGATCAACCTAACAAATTTGATCTATCACTAAGTCCTTGTACATATATTCTAAGAAGGACTTAATAAATATTCATGAGCATTTACATTTAAAACATCAAATCAAAATATGCATTCTCCCAACAAGTAACTTGTCCCTTCGGTTTTCCAAGAGTTACTTGTCCCTTCGATTTTCCAAGAGTTACTTGTCTCTTCGGTGTTCCAAGAGTTAATTGCCCCTTCGCAAATAGTAGTTGTCTCTTCAATATTACCAGGAGTCATTTTGACCCTTCGTTAAGACCAAGAGCTACTTTCAGTTCTTCTATAAATAGATGCTCATTCCTTCATTATTTCTTACGAATTCACTAAAACTCTAGAGAGAGAAACTATAGAGAGAAAGAAGAAAAGTATTCTTCTACTTCACTACTCAAAGATTGAGAGTTTTTCTAAGGTAAAGGGTATTATTCTTTCGTATTCATGAAGAGGTTATTTTCTTTCAATACTTGTAAGGGTTGTTATTCCATTCTTTATTATTATGTTGGAATAACTTGCTCATGTGAAGTACCGCATACATGGTGAAATTCTTACATTATTCCATTCTTTATTATTACATTGGAATAACACATCTGTATGATCTATTACATACCGTGAATTCGTTGTTATTCCATTCTTTATTATTACGTTAGAATATCTTGTGCATGCGGATTACGCATGACCAGTTCCATTCTTTATTATTACATTGGAATAATGCATGCGTGCAAATTACGCACTTTGGTGAATTCTTCTGTTATTCCCTTCTTTATTATTCTGTTGGAATAATCTGTCTATGTGGATTACCGTATGGCGGCAAAAATCCATTTGCAATTTCATATATTCTATTATACTAAGTTGATTAAAGTTTTGGCTTCTATACTCCATGAAATTAGAAGAATATCCTGGATATTTGCACTTCATCCAGTATCCTGGAAATTAATAGTCCTCACTATTCTATAAAATAGCGTGATAATAAATGTAATGAGGACTCCATTGAGTGTGGATATTGTCTAGATGACAATATTTGTATTAAAACTCACAGCTCATGTTGTATATTTAAGGTTGTATTTGTATTCAGTACCTTGTATCTGGCTACCCAAGATGGGTGATGTATACCCATTTTGGGGGCGTCACAGCAGCTGCGCCGTACCCTAGCAGTGCCAAACTGGTTTAGCTTCAAGTCAGTGTCAACCTCCATTGTCATACTAGTTTTACACGACATGAATTAACGTCCA